>SSSI01009952.1:0-22926 GCA_004796505.1 Oryzaephilus surinamensis
TTTCCTAAAATGTAAAATGGTGTTATTCTGGAACACCCTATATACTATATATAGGTATGTGTTAGAAAAATTATAAATATTTTTGTATTTATTTAAAAACATTAAAATATACACGTGCCAGCATCAGAATACAATTTTAATTTAAATAGGTAAGGAATTTTGCATTATACTCATTATATGAAAAAATGCTGAATAAAAAAATAAAATTTAATTTGTTATGATTATAGAAGTGATATTGTTTGCAAAAAGATAATATGTACTGCTAATATGGATATATTCTTATATGTATGTTACATAATGTACATCCTGTATATTTTATTTCTTGTTATTTTTCTTACATCATAATAATTTACACTCAATCAGCCTTATTCCCGTGGCAATCTAAATTCTAGTACGTATCGGAAAAATTCAGATTCAAGATTTCGATTCCGAAATATGATTTAGATTGATTGATATTTTATTATTTTTTTAAGTCCCACTAACTATTTGACAAAAACTATAAAAGTTAACAAGTCGAACTGTCGGTTGTTTCAATTCCGTTTGAAAATTCAGATAATCTAAAATAATTGCAATCAAAAAATGCCACCAGAATACAAATTATTCCCACTGATCGAAATAAAAACGATCATTGTAATAATTGCAATAAAAAAATATCTAAAAAAAATAAGATATCTAAAAAATTTAGATCCGATTGATCTTGTGAATACCGTTCGGCCATAATAATCGCAATTTTTCCGATATCGGAAAAATTTAGATATTTATTTCGATTTAGATTGCCACGGGAATAAGGCTGAATAAGTCCAACAGGATATACATATGTACATGCATGTGTGTTTTCGATTTATCTATAAAGTAAATGTTGAAAATGTACTACAGATAAAAATGATTAACTTATATTTATTTAAATATGTAATTTTAAATAAATTTTATAAATTCATAATATACAAATGTACATATTCACACTTTTAAATATACATATGTATACGTATGCAGTTTAAATGACAAAGTAAAAATATGCAAAGAACTTCCGCAAAATAATAACATTTGCCATTGAATTGTGTATAAATAAAAAGCGAGTTTATTTTAGTATGCCAGACAACCATTTCCGGTAATTTCTTTTTTAATTATTACATATAGAAAAGTAAACATTATAGGTGTTTTAAATTTCTACTACCTACAATTATTTACTACAGGCAATTTTTTTATTTAATATTTAAACGAGTATTTAAATATACAGTGTGTCCAAAAAGTTCCGGATCCATGAAATATCTTGAAAACGAAATTTGAATATTTCGTTTTAGAGATACTTTTCAATAACAGTATATGTAGGTCATCAGTACTGGAATTTTGGAAATTCGTCGTATTTTCATCTCTCAAGCAATTCTAATGAAAAAATGGCATGTTCCATTTTAAAACATAAAGTTGACTTAAATTACTTCAGTGTGTGCGAAAGATTTTCCAGAAAAAATATTTTCTTTGAAATATTTCCGGAATTTTCACGGCACACTGTATATTGTATTTTAAAAGTAAAAGAAATATTTTAAACATACCTATATTTTCCAGCCATATTATATAATTAAATCAAACACAATAATATGGTTACACAAATGCAAAAAAATCATCTAATATCAAACTGTTATCTTATCTTTTGATAAACTGTTAAAACAATAATAAATATTTAATAAATGAAAATAATATTATGTACTTGCTTAATAATAATAGTTCTTCTGTTGTTTATAAATTCATTAAAAATGTAGGTCATTTATAAAAGATGATATGTATCTATTAAAAAATGAATTCGAAAATTCCGTAAACATAGGAAATTATAAAAGTACAACAATAATTGTAAAATATTCATTATAAAACAAATTATAAACTATTAAGAAAAACGAACATTCTAAATCGTATATTTTCAAGGATTTTTTTTTGAAAAGGTTAACAAAACCATTAATAAATTTGTTCTTTAACCAAAATACAAGTACGTATGTATAAATTCAAATTGTTAAAATTTAAAAACAAACACTTGATGAAGTTGAGCATTATTTACGAATAATTATTGTTTTTATTTCATATTATATAATACATGTAATATGTAAATGTTTCTATTTATTACATAAATTGAATAAAGCCTTGTGGCTGCTAATGACCTTTAATTTCATTGGATGTTAAAATAAACAATTTATTTAAAAAATTTGTAACATCTTTATAGTTTAAAGAACATTCTTGGTATCTATGAAAAAATGGGAAAACTCGAATAAAACACATAATAATCAATTAACAAATTATATTTTATTTTGACACATTTAATATTGTAAAAATTTCAGGTATGTATTTAATAAACTACTATTGTAATGTGTAAAATAAATTATAATGAATATGTGATAATAAGAAATAATAGGAAACCAATTAAACTAAAAAATTAAAATGCATTTCAGCTACTACATTGAATATATGTAATATAAAAATCACATATTTTTATTATTATATTGTTCAATGTTTTAATTGAGTTAAAGATTTAAATTTATTAATTTACATTAACAAATATATGTATTACATATTTATAATTATTGTATCACAAGAACAGCAATAGATTTATGTAGTTTATTTTTATTTTTAATCTAATGCATTTAAGGTTTTTCATTTTTTTATTTCTAAAATACTTTTTATAAACACAAAAATGCTTTTTCTTCTTCACAACGAAAACAAATTACATATTCTAAAAATTATTTTCTTTTCTGTCATTTGAAAATACATACATGCACACATGAATTTCAAACAAAAATTTACATTCGAGATGGTACATTTAATTTTCCAAATATTATTTTTTAATAAAAGAAATTTATACAATATTTAATTTGTTGTATTTACATACACACTTATTTTCATAACCATAAATCACAGATTTTAATTTAAAAAAAAACAAGAAATATTTGTGAATATTACTGAATAACACATATGTATATTACACAAAATTACCTAAAAATTTTAAAATGGTCTTAAGCGTAAATTGTAAAATTTTTCATTAAAATTCTTTCCCTTACTTAAGCGTATAATACTATAAAAGAAACTTGAAAAAACACCACATTGTATCTTTTTTTTGGTAATTATTGTAGATCATAGCCATAAAGAGGTATGTGTATTATGTACATACATAAATAGGTACATACATTGATACATACATACATACAAAACTGATAAATAATGATGAAAATAGAACTGAGTTAATATTTAAATTTAAAAAAAGCATTGTAATTTCACCAGATTTCACGCTGTTGTATATCTCCCATTTATACACAAAACAATCACAAAATAAGAATTAAAAAAAATTATAAACACAAAAAGGAACATTAATATTCTTAAATAGAAATAAATTATTAAAATAAAAATTAATTAAGTTCAATTATCTTGATAAATTCGTAACACAGGACTATTATCTTCATCTGATTCATAAAAATATCTTTGCTTTGGCGTTAAACCTAATTTAACTCGTCTAACAGCTTCATTAACTAAACTTCCATCCCTTAATAATTTTTGCAACAATTCATATGGATCTTCGGTTGTTGTTGTTTGATTATCCTGTTGATGGAGTCTGCGACGATTATTTTTTTTCATACAATTTGTATCGCAGGAACTTGTATCACAACAAGAGTACTTGCCAGGAATGTGGTATGGTGAAGCTCTAGATGATTTACGCGATAAGTGACTACACGGTATTGCTTTCATTGTTGTTGTCGCTGTTAATCTTAAATTTTCCTTTATTTCCATAACTAAACCTTCAACATCCTTTGAACTAATATTAAATTCAGGTCCTTTTATTGGATTTGTACTATTCAGCATATCGGCTGAAGGCATTTCGGGCATTTAAATATTCTTCTATATACACTTATTTTATAGGAAATGTTTTTCTCGTTACAACACACTATTTTTCTTTATTTTATATACTGTTTATGTTTGTTTTGGTGTATTTTTAGTAGAGCGCGAGCGCGTTATATCTTTCACAAACAACCAACTCTGATCGACTAAAACACTACTATACAATCTTCATCTCTCCAACCGATTCCTATGCCAGTTTATGACCAGTTAATCGGACAGTTGTATTTCATGCCAACTTGCCAACCTCATTATTTGTTGTTTGGGTGCATGAAAGTTCACCATAATAACATACGCAGCCAAAACTAGTCCCATGTAAACATTGTATTATTTAACGAAAATCAATTTTATACTTACTTAAAAAACAACATATAATCAACACATTTTCACTATATATTTAATTATATTGATTAATATTTTATATTTATATTAAAATTGTAATATTTTCAACGAACAAATTATATAAACAGCTCACGTTGCGTAGGAATTTTAAACTGAAGGTTAATGTTACGTCACAAATATAGAGAAGTAGTAGGGACTGTAGATGGATACACGTGACTACCAGGGTGTACAAAAGTGACAATTAACAAATTTATATCCCCCAAAACATTTCTATCAAATTTATTGTCCATTCTATTTAATTAAATTCATCAACAAATCGATTATAAATTATTTTAAGTAATAATATTAAAAAACCTGTACGATATTAAAGGATAATTAATATTTAATGGAGGTTTTAAGAAACTCATTAAAAAAACTTCCTCAAATTTCAAATAAACTAATTAATTATAATAAAAACACCAATGTAAGTAAAATGTTTTGAATAACAAATTAAATTAAATCAGATTTTTAATTATAGGTAGGTTTAATAAATAAATTTAGTACAGAAAGCCAATCTCAAGTAACAGAAAATGAAATACTGGGTATATTAAAGAAAAATTATCCTCAAGCAAGTAATATATCTGTACAAGATGTATCTGGTGGCTGTGGTGCTATGTTTAATATTTTTATAGAAACAAAAGAATTTATTGGATTATCTATAGTTAAACAACATAGACAAGTTTATGACATTTTGAATAAGCAAATAAAGAATATACATGGATTACATTTAGAAACCAAAATCCCAAAGTAATTTATAATTTTGTTATTAAATAAATGATTTGTAGTTTAGTAAAATAAATTATAATTGTTGTTATATTAAATAATTAATTTTGTTTTGTACAATATGGTATCCTTAAAGTTTATTAAAAAGTTATTATTGACAAATAATATAAAAAAAACAATTTACAATACCTTCTTTCTGAAGACATATTAACTTTTTATTAAATTTAACAAAGATTATAAAGATCTACTGTTAATTTTTTAAATGTATGGTTATGTGTACTTTACTTGCAGAGTTTAAAAAAATACCTACAAAGGCTGTCTTTTTCTGTTACATATAATTCTGTATATAAACTAGCGCCACTATAGTGAAGAAAAATGAACTAATGAATTTTCCACCATGTTAATCCTTAATTAATGCATAATTAAACGTCAAAATTGAAAACTGTGTTGAAAAATGTTTTAAAAAACTGTAGTAAAATAAATTGTTTAAATTGTCAGGATAAAAGTAACAATGAAAATATTTCATTTCATACGGAAGCATAAAAATGTCTTTTGATTTGTTTGAATAAAATCTGATTTTTCATATAATTTTTCTTATCCTAGTTTGTTATGTATGTTTTATAATGCCTGTAAAAATGTAACATTACTCAATTTATTAGGTAGTAATTTACATATTTATAAATATTTAAAATTTTCAGTAGCTATAGTCAGTTTACTTGACGATTTTAAAACTGAAAACTTAATAAAAATAAAATAACTACAAAGACTTTAAATTGTGTTGTTAAAATTTAGACAGGAAAAATCGTATTATACTCTTATTATCAGCAATTAAATAATTGCCTGAATATAATAATATATTTACCCGTGTTTAGATATTAACAAAAATAAAATTTTCCTGCAGTAAATAATTTAATATCATAATCATACTTATATACAAATACAATTAGTTAATTAGTGATTATTAACAGTAGTTTCTTTCTATTACAAAATTTTATAAAATGGCTATCGTCAACATAATTAGCACATTCAGAATATAAAAAAATTCATTTAAATAAATATAAATATGTAGCTATGTATGTATATTCCAAGAGAAAAAAAAAATGTTTAACATTGTCGCAAATGTTCAGGAGCATGATAATGCTGTGGGCCACAAGCAGGATGAACAGGTGGTGGAAAACATCTCACATGTTCAACAGATAACTCATCATTTTCAGACGATTTTAAAAACTTGTTTAGTATTGCAAATATTTGTGAATTCAATACTTGAAATCTGCGTATTCTGTCGACCATTCTTTTTAAATTCTAAAAAAAAAAATAAAAAAACAATAAGCTCTTAATTAAATATAAAAAGATATAAGTTGTCTTACAATTCCTTTTACAGTATCATCTTTCATGTCAACTCTTTGTACTCGTAAAATGTGATAACAAAAATCAAGCGCCTCAAATCTTCTTTGTTGTCCAAGTAAAACGATCATAGTACAGCCAGACCAATGTAAGCCTTCACCAAACATTTCTCTAAAAGGTAAACAAATATATTTTAATATCTGGTACAATATCAAAAAACGCACTCCACTGTGTAATTATTTTCGCTAACCGGTATACAATATACGAATTGAAGAGCAGACCACAAACGATGGAATTCGGTACACTCATCAATATTCATGACTCCATTTGTTGGTGGTGGTCCAATCCATACCGGATCATCTAAGAAACTTCTTAATCGATTTAAAACAACTTCGAAAATAGATAAGCCACAACATAAACGTTCTCTTGTCAGCAAATCACCCTCCCTGGATATCATTGCTTGCTAAAAATTGAATTCATAAATTGTATAAATGATATAAATTTGATCATGGATGTCTGAAGACATAAAATTTAAATAAAATTTTACATGAGCAGATAGATATTTCGCCAACTGCCTGTGCTGTGTTCTCCATCCATTTTTTTTACCGAAAATCAGTTACATACACCTTTATTTTTGGCTTGCGACAGTGATTCTATACAACTTTATATGATTTTAAACAAATTTCATTCAGTTTTTCCAATTAAAAAATAAAAACATGAATATGTAATTAAAAAGAAATTATCCAAAATACCTTTGCTGTGCCTAATTTTTCTATATTTGGTACAATTTGTAATGCAGCATATTTAGATTCAAGTCGTTTTTGTTTGTTCTCAACTTTTTCACCTTCTTTACAAAACGGACGTGGTAAAATATTTTGAAAAGGTGCCGCTTGTAACAAATCTCGTACTTCTTCTTGTGACAAAGCTTGTTCCATAAGTAAACAAAATAATATGATATTACCAAATTCGCGGAATATATGAAATAATTCAGTTCTTGCATCAGGATATTGTACAATATCATTTAATTGGGCATGATAATAGCCTAATACACCGGGTGAGCCATAATCATAACGAGGTAGTTTACAAATTTTTGGCATTGCTTCCATTAATGTTCGTGTAAACTGTAATAAATTGCCTTGGATTAAACTTTTAACAATTTTCAATAATTCTTCCATAACAACAGCAATTCCTTGATAACCCAACAATTTACACAACGTATGAAAATGTTGTGGACCAACAAAACCAGAATATTGACTGTATTGTGTCGTATAAGCTAAATTCAATTGTTTTGTACCCCATAAATAATGGTGGGACATTTGTGGCGGTCGATCTCTTGCAACAGCAGCAGAAAATGCGATTCCACGATATTTTGTAAATCGATTTGTTGCTGCATTATAAACATAATTCGGTAAAAAGTCATAATTTAATTCCCAAAATACATGTAAAGTTATTCGTCCATATGGTGCTAATACGTTGTGATTTGCCTCGCGAAACATTGAATCAAAATCATCTAAAGCCAACCATTTACTCAACAATTTGTGGCACAATCGATTTACTTGCAACAATCCATCAAGTTCCATTACACCAGTAATATCGCCACCTTCAAACTTACTTATTGCTAAATCTAGTGACTTTTGCATATCAGCATTTATTCTTTGTGTTATTAATTTATTTAAATCTATTGAACGGCCCAATAATTGTACATGACGTTGTTTTAATAATGTTTCATAACGATTTGCTCTTGGATATGGTAATAAATATGCACCAATTGCTGCACATTCAACGCGAAAACGTTTATCCAGAAATATACTAGCGGCCAATTGTTTATAATAAGCAAATATCTGTTCGCTTAATTTATAAACGAATTGATCAAAACATAAATTAACTTCAGCTTCAACTTCATCGTACAAAAATTGTTTACGGAATATAGTTAAAGCATACAGGGCACTATCATTATATAAATCTAATGGATATAAAACATATTCCATCATCGATGGTTCTTTTGTCTTCAATATATGATCAGTTAAAATCCATGGCATTGACATGTCAATTGGAAATTGAATACGTTTTTCCATTGTTATTAAATCATTACATTCTTCATTATGATGATGACGTACATTGCATTTATTTATTCTCCTACCCATCGTCATTTCTAAATAGAATTCACGATACCACAATTGCGACAAATCACAACAATTTTGTAATGATTCACTAAAACTCAATAAATAATTCCAATAAAAAGATGTTTTATGAAATTGATCGATTTGCATTAAATATTGCCCGTCGATATCTTTCCGTAATGTTCTTTTGCCGCCTGATTTATCAGCTATTAACGATTCTAGCATAGTTCGTACCATATACAATTGTGTAGACGATGGTCCAACATTACGTCTTTGTACTTTAATTGGAAATCCATTGTCCGGATCTTTTTTTCCTTTCAATACTGGATCTTGTGACGTGTCAAATCCTCTTTGCCAATCAGCACAAGTTTCTCTAACGGACATTATGATACTTCTTATTAAATCTTTTTTATTCTTAATCGCTTTGCGTAATGGTTCACGTAAAGCTAATTGAACGAAATCTTGCAATTCAGCATAAATATTTCGTCTTATGGCATCAGTAAATACAGTTTCCATACGTGCCATTAATACTTGCAAACCTTTTATCATTGCTATTACTTCAATTAATGCGAATTTTTCTTCATCACTGTAGTTATATCGAGTTGCCTGAAAACAATTTTTTAATTGTTTAAAACGTTTTTTATTTTTTTTTTTTAATTGAATAATAATGAATAAGATTTTATGTAACTATCTAAATCTTTGGATAAATTATGAATATTATACGGTGAATTGGCTCTAGTTATCGTGATTCAATTAATAATTTAAAGATATATAACAATTAATAATTAATAAGTATTAATTAAGTATATTAAAATATATTGAACACATGTTCTCTTACCCTTTCATATTCCTCCGCTTCTTTTGGACATTCTTTATTTTGATGATGATCAGTTGGATGTAATAATTTCCATGAATAAAGTTCAGTCACAACACTAGTCCATTCAGAAAGCAGTTGGAGTCCTCTTAAAGCTAATTCAGCTGTTTCCTTATTTTCGTTGTCGCTACCACATTCTTTATACGTTGTGGTAACTTCGTTACTATATCTAGCTAATTCGCTTATGTATTTGACATGATCTTCCCGTATTTGTGGCAAATGCACCATTAGATCTGCTTGTGGTGATGGTGTATTACTGCTAGATAATGGCCATTTATTGGCGTCAAAATGTTTGCTGCGTTTTATATAATTGAATGGTGCTATTTGCATATCGCCAAATAATGGTACCACTTCTAGATTTTTAAATATTCTGTCAATACGATCCAGTCTTAATTTCTTTTTTTGATCCAATTTGTTTATATTGCACACTTCACTGTCCATTAAAAATAAACCAAATCCCATTACTTTAACCAGCATATGCTTTTCGTTTGGTGTTAAATACATTTTTGTTTCAAACATATGTACGCAGATATTAACAACATCAGCCAATAACTCTTCATATCCAGTAATTTTTTCCAAATTCTCTTTAACTGTATCACGTATTTTATTTTGTGTTGCTAAAAACATTGATAAATTTTGCGATTCTTGTAATGTTTGTGAATCGGACATAACTTTTAGAAACTGTGCAGCACGTCTATATGTTGAATAATCATTTTTAACACTGGATTTCATATTTTTTAATTCGTCAAGTACAGCAAACATATTTATGAATTTTCCTAATGTTAATAGATACGCTTCTGAAACAAAATCTTTACGTTTTTCAGTGTGGCACAAACGTTTCACTTCCTGGGAAAATCTTTCAATAGCTTTTCTCTGAAACATACAACATTTAATTGGATATATTTTAAATAAAGTACTGTTGACTTTACTTGAAAGTACATAAAATTTAGTAATTTATTCACTTCAGGTGCTAGAACTTCGACAGTTTTCTCGTAAATTTCCACCCGATTTGGCTGTTCATTTGATTTCGGTTGAGGAATAGCGCGTGAACAACATCGCCATGTATATAGCATTACTGCATGCTCAGAGCCTTCTTCAAGAAGTTCATTCTAAAAATAAATGTTTCCGGTGAATTTGTGAACATGCAAAACAGGCTTAAAAGTTATTCATACAAGACTAGCATGAACAGTGGCCTCTTCGATATATTTGGCAATTCCTGTAACGAAGCCATTTCTATCTTCAAAATTTGTATCGAAATTGGCTTGGTAAACAACTGAACAGGGTTGTGCTTCAATACATGGTTGTTCATCTGGTAATGGTAATTCATCTAAAACATCGACATTTGACAAAGCATCATTCATTGAAACTCTATCCGTTCCAGCCATTTTATTATAATATTCTTGTATTCTAAAATGTTTTTAAATAAAAAATCTTTTAAATTGAATGAGTAAAAAACATACACTTCAGTTGCATAATGTTTTTCAATTTACATTAATATATTATAACTGAATAAATTAGGTGTACACAAAAAGGAAACAGAAAAGGTGCGGCAATTATTACACGACATATACACCATAAATAAAAAAAGCAATACACTCTTTTATTGGTTATAAAATGTCAGACTAAGAAACACCGTACAAATGAAATTCCCTAGATTTTGATAACTGTGGCAAATTTAAATATGAGTAGGTATGTTATATAGAATACAGTTCATATCTTCATAAAATAATTATAATACTAGACAAAACAAAACGTTTTTATAATTAGTTACATCATAAGTCATAAGTACATAAATACATATGGAGTCATCAATAAAATAATACTACAAACTCTGCAAGCTTCAAATAATCAAATAAAATACGTAATATAAAATAGTAAGGATAAATCACCTCGTATAATTAAGGTTTTTGCTTATATTATAAAATGTTTTGTCAGTTTTCTGTTTCTTAACTAATAATCTTATTTTTACAATAAAAATAATTATAAATTAAAATAACGTTTAATGTATTTCTAACAAATAGTCGTTTTTAGGCGAATAACCATTTGTTACCAGTTGGTTTTATTGGTTACGAGCATTAATACTTCTTTATTAATCTAACACGTTTTTTTATTTTAGACAAAAGTATGTACCTATCATGTATTAACTTTTTGGTATATAGATATACTGTTGATTAAATGTTGAAAATTGAATTATATATGAATAAACAACAGTAATAACACTAACATTATCAAAAACAAATTGATAAACTAAAGTAACTAGATAACACCAAGTACCGCAAATATGTCCGACATGCGTAAGATAAGGAAGTAGTAACTAGCCCCTGTTTGTAGTTACTTTAATTTTATAACTAAAAAATATATAGGAATTTTTTGTTTTCTATGTTGATAGTGCTTTTATGTTAATCACTGAACGTTTTTGACAGTTAATGTCAAAGTACTCCATGTCATTGTAAAAATTTTAAATTTAGCGCTTCTTTTGCTCCCAATAGCGACCAATTTGCGGTACTTGGTGTTATCTAATTACTTTATGATAAACCATCAAACTTAAAACTATTATTTTTTATATTTTATTTTATACAACCGATTCACCATTATTATTGATATACAAACTTTGAAATTGGCTTCTAATTTTAATCAATTCTTACAACCTACTGAACGATCGTATTTATTAATTATAACTTATAACTAAAAATTTCGAAGCTTTCATTAACAACAGCTACCAATTACGTTCTAAATACTGTATTCGGTTACCACTTACCAGTTATCAAATGTAACCGATCATGTTTTGTTATTCGCTTAAAAACGACATATTATCACATTACACATAATCCACAAAATGCGCATGTGTGAACAAAATTCAAAGTTAAATGAAATCCGTTTTGTTTACTACATATTTTATTTTACATGTTTCAAGTTTGAAGTTTAACAAAAAATTATTATAACATAATATACATCTTACATTGTTATAAAAATAATACAAAATGGATAAAGAACTTGAACTGTTGTGTCAGCGTTACTTGGCCAGTAAACAAAATCGTTTCAAAAATGATATTATCGAAGAGCTGGCAAGGGAAGCATTCGGTAAATTTTGTAACCTATATAAACAACTTTTAGCAAAACATTTTTTATTAAATAAATGAATTAATAAAATGTAATTTTAATAATTTTATTAATTATGTCTTTCTGTTTGCTCTAGAACCACTAGTAACTTCAATATCATTACCAGAGATTCCATCACTGGAACCTTCATCACATGTTGATTTCAACGATTGTGGAAGTGTTGATTCAGTAGCAAGTCTTTTAACTGTTTCCAAAGATGTTTTCAATATATTGAAAGATATCCCCCAATTTTCGACTAATTTTATACCAACGGTATACCACCTTATCATTAAATATATTTTTAACTAAAACACTAATCAACTTGACTTAGGGTGAATCTACAAATGATGTTAGTGGTATCCAACAATTATTCAAAAATTATGATGAACTCTTAACTATTTCGGACCAACTACTGCAAATATTTCACATGCAAGAAAAACTCTTTTCCGCTGAAGCGACTACTGTTCATAAAAGTAATGAAGATTTGGTTGCTAAAATGGATTTATTAGCTGTTGATACCAGTGTATTCGGAAAAGAGGAGGATTATTGCACATCTTCTCCAATAAATATAAGACAAAAACAATAATTATGTACTATGTTGGTAATAGCAAAGTTTCGTCTATTAAAATGTCATTTTATTTAATTAATGTGATCTTGATTTAATGTTTAAGTTGATGTACGTTTATAAATGACAATTATATTGTGTTGTTACTTAGCTTATTAAAGTTGTAATCCAAAGTTTTTATTTTTTACAATAAAAAAAAATGAGGGAAAAACAAAGAAACAAAAATTACACTAATTGTTTTATTATATGTACATTATCCTACCAAACACGTTTACAAGTAGAGGATTATACACAAAAATAAGAACAAATAAGATTTACAAATATAAATAATTTTTGTAATAATATAAAAGCTGTATATGTGTTTTATATAATATATATATATTAATATGTATATCCATGAAAAAAACATTATTTATCTGAAAAAAGAAAATTTTTGTATACATAATATTTAATTTTAAAAAATCAGCACGTTGCAAATAATTGTCAACACAAGCTGATTTAAAGGTTTTTGTTTTCTTAGTTTACATAATGTTTATTATGTTGGACTATACTGGACCCAAAACCAGCCGTCAATTAGCAAAACCTCTGGCCCAATGCTAAATAAACATATTCAATTTACAATCAAATTAAATAATATTAAAATCTATCAGCTACTGTAAAATACTTAATTTTATTTCTTATTTTTTTTTTATAACTGCGTTTACATATTAAACAGACAATCTTACATCATACTTGTCCGGAACTGGCCCAAAGCAATCAGTTATTCAGACATTTTGAAAAAGGCTACAATTTTTTCGGTGTTGCAGCAAATTCTCTTTCAAAACATATGACTCAAATACTAACAAAAATATAGATTTTTTCAAAATTTTGAATAATGCCGAAAACTCTTCCCCGAATGAATTCGTTAATCTGTTGGCAGTTTTAATTTTTTTAATAGAATTCAAATTTGAATAGTAATTTGTTTTACAGAGGCTATTAAAAATTCACCATTACAACTACAGATAAAAAGAACTAGAAAATTATATTAGTAGAAAATTTAACTATTATCCGTACGATTATAAATACGGTAAAAAGAAAAATATATAAAGAAACGGAAATAATTGATAAATTTAATCATTTTTTTCTTCATCATCTTTAGTTGGTGTACGACTTCTGGATTTACTACGTTCCTTACTTATAGATCTAGAGCGGGAACGTTTATTTGCATCGTTTTCTTTAGAATTTGAACGAGATTTAGATCTTTTATGTGATCTGGAACGGGATTTTGAAGTACGTTCTTTAGATTTTGAGTGGGAACGTGACTTTGAACGGGCTGGCGATTTACTTTTTGACAAATCACGTGATTTTGAACGTGAAGAACGACGTGAATGACTTCTGGAACTTCTGCGACTTCTGGATCTATATTTAAAAAAAAAAAACATTAAAATCTATATCGAAAAATTTCACTTACCAGTTTGTTACCTGGATCGAGAACGAGATCGAGAACGACGTCTAGAACGAGATCGTGAACGACTTCGACTACTTGACGAACGCGATCGACGGCCACCACGACGTCTATCTTCAATTAATCGTATGCGACGACCATTCAGTTCAGTGTCATCTAATTTTTCTAAAGCACTTTCCATGTCAGAGTAAGAAGCAAATTCTACAACTCTGAAATATACGAAAATCGTCTTTAAGAAACACATTACCAACAACAACAATTTTGAAATATTATACGGAAATATCAGTAAAATGGACAAAAATATCAGTCACTGAAATATCAGCCCCGAAAGATGGTATAAAATAAACATCATGTAAACTGTAAATTGTTTGCATTTTTTTTTTGAAATGATTTTTTAAGGTACATTTAATGCAATGTCATTTAATGTATTGCAAACTTCTACATATGTAGTTCGATATATGAGACAATATGGTTTCAGTTGTTAATTTAGATAATCAATTCAAATACATTGTCTAAACTTTGTGAAACACAATTGCTGAATTTAATAATACCATTACACTACCATTACGGTTGATGTAAATGGCACTTTGCACATTTTATTGTGTAATGTATAATATATTACATACATATATAAAATATATACATATATTTTAAATTGAATTTGAATCATTTTGAATTATTTAGATAATATGTGCATTTGTTTGAAATAAAATCAAAAATAAACAAATACTATAAAATTATGTAAATTTTATTATTTATAATGGCATAAGGTACTCACCCCTCATTTCTACGTTGTTTGTGTGCATCAGCATAAGTAACTTCCCCAGCTTGACGCATATAGTCTTTCAAATCCTAAACATACAAAAACAACAAATTAACAACAAACAAAGAAATTAACAAGTCTATTATAAATATGTATACTTGTATGTATGTAATATACATATATATAATATACAACATAAATGAAAAAATAAATTAAAACGAAAAAAAAATGTTACCTGTAGATTCGACAAAGACAAAATCCGAACTTAAAACAAAAAGTGTATTTTCTTATAAATCTAAATGATAATTATTATTTAATATAATTTTTTTAAAAACTTAGTTACATTTTGTTTGTTAGAAAAATAATTATAAACTGTTTTCTGCTTCTGAAGTTCCTCTTGGAGTAACCTGTATAACATTACATATAAAAAATGAACAAAAAAAATATAAAATAAAAAAGCATAATGAAAACAAAAAAAAAAGATTCCATCGATCCATAAGCTGCGGATCCTGTATTGGATAGCAAAAACAAAACACAAATATTATCGCCCAAGCTATAAAGATGAAAAAATTGCACAACATACAAATATATATTTTATAAGTCATACAGACAAAATGTAACTAAGCAATTATTGTTTTTTTATATAGTTTCACATCGCGTCATGCTTATAGGGCATTACCTGAGGCATTTTTGTGCACACAAGAAACCAGAGACACAGTACCAATGGAACGGTCGTTTAACACACATGACTGGCCACTCGACTCGATTGCATTTGGGTGTACCACATTGATTTGAGCATTGTTTGAGCCTAGATACCTCACACTCCAAGGGAATGGGTGCTCTTTACAAAAAAGTACTTTATTTTACATAATCATTTATGATAAAATTGATTTTTTGTTTTTTTTTTCTGACTTTTCAAAAGATAGAGGAATAGGATAAGACAGGTATAAAAACTACATCCACATTAAATACCACAAAATTCCTCTACTGAATCACCATCTCTTTCGTTTCTTTCTGTAGGGAATCGGATAGGAATTGATGTGCCTCTTTGCTCAAAATGTGGTTACACTAGTTGCCTGATCGAACGCCCCCCGCACACATTGGTTACATTTGTATTTTGCCTCAGAACTGTATACTGGACGGTATTGACGATCAAATGCCCTTCCGACTACTTGAATTCGCATATATTTAATTTTATTGAATACAACAACCTTATGGTTTGAAAATGAAAGGATAAACTCTTACAAGGAACATTATTTAAGGACCCTCACCATCATGCAATCATGTTTTTGTTTTTTATCGTCTTAGGTTCTAAACTTACTTGCCAGCTGACTCGACTTGACAGATTATCCACAATCAGTCTATATTCAGTGCGAGTTGGTGGTCCATACCTGAAATAAACAATAAAAGTATAATACCGAACGCACAATTCCTAATTTTTTGAAGAAGTTGTGGAAATCAGAACGCTGGAACATGACATCATAATTAAATCAGATCCGAAAGATGTTATGTCATCATTTTAAGTAATATGAAATTTATAAAGAAAAAATTAAGTGGATACTTACCTATCGTGAGAGCGCTTATCTGAATCCCTCCTGTAAATGAACAAAACATTTTAGTAAATTAATACGGTAATAACTAATAAGTTGACTGGTCACGCAATTAAATTAGTTTTTGTGTGCCAATTTATGATTGAAGCTATATAGCTTATATACATATATTATATATATTATTTATTTATATATACATTTAAAAGAAATGTTTATATTTGTATATATGTATATTAATAAAATAACATACGTATCAAACAAAGGTTATTAACATAGCCAATAAAAACTTCATCAAAGTCGAATAATTAAGAGTACCACTTATTTAAAATTATGCGTGAGTGGTGATACAGCAGACTGTAAATTTAACAATGAAAGTTATTTTAGATAAATAATTTCATTTACTGTATCACACCACGTGATATTAAATTAAGATATTTAAAATTGAAAATGAATAGCAGCAATAGTACTAATTATGTTGAAATCATTTCATGTTCATTTTGTATAATTTACCACTATAAATAAAATTTAAGGTAAGGTAAAGATTTAAGGGTGTAAGGATTTATTTGATGTGTCTATTAGTCTAGAATCAAAGAAATTAATAGTACTACTGGTGTCTATTGATGAAATTAAAGAGTGGTAAATTTTTACGTACGTATCCCGACTTCGTCCACGTGGTGGACCGTATCCACGGCCGGTACCTCCTCGCCATTGATCGCTACCTCTTGGAGTGCCACGAGCTCGTTCTACAGAAACTCTATAACATACCGAAACATGTAATTCAACAAATTTTTAATAAAAAATGTACCTAATTACCTTTCACCAAGCAGTTCTTTACCATTCAGTTCATAAACGGCGTCGTCAGCATCCCGATAATCGTCGAATTCCTATAAAATAAATAAATAGATTGAATTTAAAAAGCTTGTAAACAATCTTACGACAAAAGCGAATCCATTTTTCATTGCAACTTCCTTTATTCTGCCGTACTTGCGGAAAAATTTTTCTATATCACGTTCTCTTACACGATAAGTTAAACCACCAACAAATACACGAGTTCCCATCTAAAACAAGCTCCATATTACAAATTTTTTTCTTGTATAAATATTATATGAAACAGATATGTGAATGGAATAGCTTGTGGCTTGTACTAACTTACCTTTGGTAAACAAAATATTTGTCAACAAATTTATAAATGATTCAATATTGTTTTACTAAAATTAGCACAAAATTTAACACAACGAACTAGCTTGGGCCAAGAAAATGAAACAATATGGCGAAAGCGTTTAGTGGAGGAGACGGAAACACGTCATATACTTTTCTTCGCGTAACGTAAATATGTTTATCTCACTTTGCGTGTAGTAGAAGAAAAGAGATGCATTGATGGGAGTATGTCTGATTTAAAATCTAGTTACTTTTCTTACATAACGCCATCATAACACTTATTAATTTATAAATATTTTATGGTCTAAAAATTAACTTTATCATAATAAAAACAACGTACAATATTTGTAAATTCTAAAAATTAAATATATTTCTAGAATAATTTTATATAATACATATCAGTTTGACCAACATAAGAAAAACAATGTACTAACCACCACCCTTGACCTTCAATTTCTCCATTTTTGTTTAACGTACAAATTTAAAAAAGGAGAATAGGAGTTTCATGCAAGTTGTATTAAGTTTGTGTAAAGTTGTTTTTATGTCGTCTGTCAAAGTAAATAGAAAATTCTTTGGTTATAATTAAAAAAAATATGATCATAAATAATTTTAACGTTAATAATTATAGTATTTTGCATTTTTATTTTAACAAGACATATTAAATTCTGTGTTTAGTGATTTGTATTTTTGGACCAAAAAATGGCACGTAATTTGAGAAATCATTTTGATAAACCCTATAAAATTCTACCAGGTAGATATTTATAAAAAAAAATGATTTGCACACAATTATTTACTATTACTTAATTATTTAAGACAATAATGATATCAATGAATATCCTGACTTAAAACCAAGCACTTCAACACCCGTCCATGTTCAAAGGGCTGAAAGGGCCTTAGATTTGACTCATTTTTTGCAAACGTTTAATGACGATTATGCAATAAGTAGCGATAGTGATGATGAAACAGGACAACAGACACCAAATATCGTTGATGTTACAATTGAAGGTCTTTTGGGAGGTATTCTAGGCAAAACACAAATTTGAGCAGAACATGTTTTGTTTTAAACTCTTTTAGAAACTGACTCGGCTTCTGGAAAGGAATTTTACAATTTCCAATCTGTTTCTGGAGCTAGAAAATGGCTTGCTGATGTATTGGAAGATAATTCCGATAATGTACCTGAAGATGCACAATATAAAAGTATTACACGGTTATTTAAATACGAGAAAAAATTAAGAAGCTCCAAAGAGGTGCAATAACTGAAGCGACTTGTTTTATTTTTACTATTAATTTATTGTTATCTTGTAGAATTTTAATAATTCGATGTATTATGGTGCTGGTTTGGTTAGTGCTACGGATCTTTATCCAGAAATTGAACAAAATTTACCAAGAGGTCAAAAACGTAAATTTAAAGATGACATCAACAAATCACCACTGTATTCTCAAGATATTTTAGACGATATATCTGTAATATCTACATTTCCAGTATGTATTAGGATAAAACTAACTTTCAATGAATTTTCTTTAGAATGAACCTAATTTGGAATTGAATCTGGATACCCCAATAGATTTCCAACAAATTGAAGAGGACGATTCTAACGTCAATGCTGATTTAACCCCCACAATAATTTCAACGGTAATGCCATCAGTTAACAATCATCAAGGGCCTCCTAGAAAGAAGGCTAAAAAATTCAAAGATGAAGAAGCTAGAAAGAAATGGGAAGATATGATGACATTGAAACGTCACAAAGTATTCACTAATCTTGTTAAAAAAGAAATAGGAAAACAACATCGTGCAAAAATGAACAGGCATAAAGAAATGTTAATGTTGTGTAAAAGAGCTGGCCAACAATGTGCCAAACAAGGAAGAGCAAATGGGGTAATAATTTTTCTTTGTTCTTGATTTATTACCGAGTTTATTATCAAAGAAAAATTATAATTTCAGTTTGAATGTACTAATGTACCAATTTGAAAATTAATCGTCTTGTTTTGTTTTTGTTTTTGGAATATTAATGTTTGTTTTGTTTATTTACTTTCAATGTTTTATTTTCATTTTTTAAAAATTTTTACTTTTTTATAATAAAAACATTCTTTCGTAACCTTTGTGGGTTTATTAACTTTTTCCTTTTTTTTTTTTAAATTTAACCTAATACTTTACTGTTTTATGCAGTTAATATCCGCCCGAACAGTCAAAGAACAACCATGGCGTATGAAACGTTTATCAAGAGAAAATACTGCATATTGGAAACGATCGCGCCGATTCGATCGTGAAGTTAAGAAACGTCTTGAAAAGGAGGCGGAAGAACAACGCAAAATTGATCACGAATTAATTGAAGCTAAACGACAACAAAGAAAACTTAATTTTTTAATAACACAAACTGAATTGTATGCCCATTTTATGTCGAGAAAATTAGGACAAGCATCTCCTGAAGAACAGTTACGTATATTGAGTCAATTAGATGAAGAGAGGAATTCGAAATTAGCTATAGATGATTATGACTGTGAAATAATGAAAGAAAAGGCGAAGAAAAATGCACAAGAAGCCTTTCAGAATGAGAAAGCTCGTACAAGATATTTTGATGAACAGGCAAATTCTTGCATTGTTGGAGACGTCGATTCGATCGACGGTGAACATCCACAACCCAATATATTTCGCGGAAAATTAAAAGGTTATCAGTTGAGGGGGATGAACTGGTTAGCAAACTTATATTCCCAGGGTATTAGCGGTATTTTGGCAGATGAGATGGGTTTGGGCAAAACTGTACAAAGTATTGCATTTCTTTGCCATATTGCGGAGAAATATTGTAATAAAAATCTCTGTTTTATTTTTTTGGCATAATTAAAAATATGTATGTTTTAGCTGTTTGGGGTCCATTCCTTATAATTTCTCCAGCTTCAACTTTACATAATTGGCAACAAGAAATTGCTAAATTCGTTCCGGACTTTAAAGTGGTTCCATATTGGGGCAATCCAAATGTATTTTTATTTTCTAATAATTTTTTCACATTAATATGCTGTTACTTTTAGGAAAGGAAAATTCTTCGACAATTTTGGGACCAAAAGGACATTTACACAAAAGATGCTAGTTTTCATATTGTTATAACTAGTTATCAAATTGTAATTACTGACATTAAGTATTTTAATCGTATTAAATGGTCCTATATGATATTAGATGAAGCACAAGCGATTAAAAGTACTAGTAGTATGCGATGGAAGACATTGCTGGGATTTAGTTGCCGTAATAGACTGTTGTTGAGCGGTACACCTATTCAAAATAGTATGGCAGAATTATGGGCTTTATTACATTTTATTATGCCTACATTATTCGACTCACATGAAGAGTTTAATGAATGGTTCTCTAAGGATATCGAAAGTCATGCTGAAAATAAAACTGGAATAGATGAAAGTAAGTTTTATAATGAATTTTTTACAATTTACCCGTATAGACTTAAAAAGAGTTGTATCGCGCACGTTCCACCGATTTAAGCCTCTTACAGTAGTATGTACTTCTTTTAAAAATTATTGGTTATACTATACATGATCTTCCACTATGCAAAAAGAACCAGTACGTTCACGATTTATATAGAATAGCCTCCGTGAAGGTCACAAAATTAAAAGTAAATAGCCCATGAATGCGCAGCACTTAAAACCCTACTTCTAGTGTGCTTTTTCGTGAGCTTAAGCGTCATACATTTTTATGTTTTCCCTTTACCCTTGAAGCCCGAACAATTCGTTTGAGCTTAAAAACCTGATATTCCAGCATACATGCGTATGCAAATGGAAATTGCCTATAAGCTCAATTAGAAGACTGAACAATAATACACTATATAATCGACTATTCATATTCATACTATACCTCCTATACTACTAATACGAGTAAAATAAGTAGTGATTGACATAATTGAATGATTCAATTGTCAATAAATGAATGAATTTCTATTTTTTAGGTAATACATAAATAATAATAAATACTCAAATTAACTTGTATTAACACAAACGCGCCCTAAACTTATAGACCTTAGATTGTAATAGATGGGCAGTTTGGAGCAAAGTTAGAATACAAGACCGATAGATATATACGTTTTTCTCTTTTGCACCTATGGTAAACTAGACTGTGGTTCGGCGACGGGCCATTAATGCTCATGCGTTAATCCACATACCTCGTTAATCTTATATCTTCATATATCTTAAGAGGGGATTAGGTGTGTTTTCGGTTGCCTAAAAACCCCCTAATTTTTTAGGAACACAATGTGGCTAAATGGCTTTATTAAAAATTCTACAAAAAATATATATTATAGAGAATCATTCAAAGAACCAATAGGCTAAATTTTGTTTCATACAATTTTGTAGAAAGGCTAGAATACGGTTTTGAAAATTTCGGTTCATGACCTCAACCACTAAAAATAGTAATAAATAAAAAACTACTGAACACATTTATCGCAATTTTACCCTATAGATAGAAAAAAGTCCTACCTTTAAGATGATACCATTAAACCTGGTTATAATGCATTTCCCAAGGAATTATGAAACAGCTAAAAATTATTGCAAAATAGTTCAGCCTCACTGAGTAAGAGGTCGCCAAATAAAAACAAGCTAAAACCGGGCAACCAGGCAAGCAAACCTTGAAATTAGGGGTCCGCCATTATTGTCAATGTCATTATTCTTATTTTTAGGTTATGTTATCGATGCCCCTTCTCTCTCTTTCTCTCGGACCTCTCTCTCTTATGTTTAACTGACTGGGCGAGTCCATTATATTTAGAAAATGGGTGTACGCTAAAATAATTATTTTACCAAACGTTCCCTTAAAGTAGGCAACCCATATTGCATCAAAATTACTTCCGAAAATCCCGAGAGCGAAAAAACTGTGGCGGTCAAATCCCCTCTTAATCATATATCTTAATCGCTATATCTTTGATGCTCAAAATACAATTGTTTTCGAACAAATAAAAAAACATCCTGTTGTAAAACTTAAAAAACAATGTCCACTTTAATCGTCTTCAGATTCTTCATGTGTATAACTCATTTCATCTTCATTATC
>SSSI01009953.1:0-13940 GCA_004796505.1 Oryzaephilus surinamensis
ATTTTATTAATATGGTATAAGTGGAAGAAAGACAAAGTATTGTTTTGTTCACTTTTATATTTAATGAAAATAACAAAATTAGTTTTTGTTCATGATGGCGTGTCTATTATCACATTTACTTATTATAATTAGTTCATTTTATCGAACTTATACGTATATACAGTGTGTTCCAGAATAACGTGGACATATTTTAAGGGGTTATTCCTGAGTACATTTTAAGAAAAAAAGTTCTATAAAATCTTGTCCAACATCTCTTCGTTTTTGAGATACAGGGTGTTAAAAGTTTTATGAAAAAATGTAAATGCCTGCTAATATACTGTTTAAAAAATCTTATTTAATAGGAAATTTAATAAGGAAACTTTTGCGTCTCTTGAAATTTTTCTTTAAAATGAGTCGTTTTTGAGAAAAATGCGAAAAACTAACACGTGTCGTCAATAAATCGAATTTCAAAAAACTGGTAATTTATTTTGTCGATTTATTGATGACATGTGTTAAGTTTTTCGCATTTTTTTTAAAAACGACTCATTTTACCAAAAAATTTCAAGAGACACAAAAGTTTCCTTATTAAATTTCCTATTAAATAAGATTTTTTAAACAGTATATTAACATGCAAAATAAAAAGTTCCCGGGGTGTGATTCCACCCCCACCAATAAAAAATATAGTTGGGGGCGGCCGTTTTCGTTCAAATTTGGTACAAATGTGTGCCTTAATAAATAAAACTCTTCTGTAAAATTTCATTTTAATATCTCTAATATTTTCTGAAATATTTAAGTAAAACCTTATTTTTTCATAAAACTTTAACACCCTGTATCTCAAAAACGAAGAGGTTTTGGACAAGATTTTATAGGACTTTTTTTCTTAAAATGTACTCAGGAATAACCCTTTAAAATATGTCCACGTTATTCTGGAATACCCTGTATGTATATACATAGTTAGTTAGTTAGTTAGTTAGTTAAAGAGAATTTGTAGTTGCACAGCTCAATGACCCAAGACAGATCAACCACGACGAAGAAGTTTAGTTGCTACAGCCATTATTATAGTTTGATATGCATCACGGTAATCTATGCAAATTCTAATTACACACTTCAATTAACAGGTCCGGAAGTTCGGTCATACAATCATATTCGAAATATCATCCCACAACATACAGTATGTTTATATAAATTGATGCATACCACACACACACACTCACTAATATATTTAGATTTCGTATATATTTATGCCATTGTTCTGTTTTTTATTTTAATTATGTTAATTGTTAATATAAAGTTTAATTGAAAGTTGAATGATTCAATTTTTCATAATAGCCAAGTGTTAAAATATCATGAGAAATTCTATATTAACACATTATTATAATGTATTATAAATTTTCAAACAATAGAAATATATAATCAAATTAAAAGTAGAACAAAAAACCGCAAACACGTTAAATAACCGCGTACAGGTCTATTAAAAAACTATTATTATTATTATTTATAGGTACTATAATGTGCTTTAATTTTTTTTGTTAATAATAAAAATAATTTTAACCAATATTTATTGGTTTAGAAAAACAAAAATATATGTGCCATCAAAATGTCGTCTTTAATATTATTATTGATATTATTTACAAAACGTGACAACAAATTATTAATATAATTTTCAAATAAAATTGTTCTAAATATTCAGTCGTGCTTTTCATTTGAAAAAATATATAATATGTTACATATTAGCAAAAAGGAAAAAATCAGGGATGCAGAAAACGAAACACAATGTTTTATATTGACAGAATTAACAATAAAACAGTTTCAGTTGAAACTTTTTAATTGTTATTATTGTAAGTAAAGTTCGCACAACGTAAATACACGTGCATAAAAAGATTTTCAATAAAATTAACAAAGATAATATCAACATAACTTAACTTGTAACTTAATAGCAATTGTTCCGTTTTAAAACATAATTCCTAATATTTTTTTTTCAATATATAATATTTTTACAATTATTTTATTCGATTGAAAATAACAAGTGGATTTTTTCGTCTATTCAATGGGATTTAGCTAGATAATTAATGTAAAAGGATTTATAAAGGTATTCAAGCTTTTCATTAAAAAAAAAGGATAAACAACTAAATAAAAGCTTCTTTATTTTCAAAAAGACATTTAAACACTCATTAAATACAATTGATTCAACAATAAAATATTTAAAAGCCATAAATAACATTACATGTATATTAGTTGTTTATAAAATCAAATCAAACATTGAGTTTTTGCGAACAATTTTATGGTCATAAAAATAAATATTCATTCGTTAAATTTACTAATGTCAGTTTAGGTGTAATTACATTTTAAATAATCGTTAAATATAGGGAAAAGTCGCCTAATAGAACATCTGGTCCACGAGATCTTTTGCTTGACTAAATCTGACAATTAAATAATATAAAACAAAATTTGAAGAATTTAAGTTTCAAAACGAAATAAAAGTAAAACATGGAAAACAATTTCACGCACAAATAATTATTTTTTATATATTTCATTTTATTTTAATAGCGAACGTTATATTAGAGACGAAAAGTATAACGAATTAAACAGAAAAATATATATAAATTGTTGTAATAATACGTGACATTTTAACAACGTACAAAATAATGTTTCATTTTTTTTTCAATTTCAACTATGAAAGAAATCATCATGTAGAAAAGAAACGAATGCACGTACATATTATTATTTAATAACGTTTTTCACTTTCATAGAGCATTAAACAATAAAATTATATCATTTAATTATATATATGTATATTATTACTATTGAGCAAACGATCTAATAAGAATTTTTAGATCATTAGTTTAGTAGGTAAAAAAAAATTAACATTAAGCACACTTTAATTATGTTTTAAATAACGTTTAATTCAATATAAAAAAAAACGGCTGTAATTAAGCGAACTAATCAAAGTTAAGACTACAATTATTTATCAATCTGTTGACTTACTATAACATCTGACTGTACAATAACAATTAATTATAATTATGAAAACTTATGTTGCATTTAACTGTATTTAGAGATATACAGAAATAAAATTATTAATACTCTTTAAATCACTTTAAATATTTTATAGTCATATGACACTTTTCCAATATTATGTACATAGGCATATCGTTTTTATATAATATTAGATCCTGGTTTTTTATATATTACGATCAATATCTTATAACATTAACACAAAAAATATATGTATTCACATTTTCCATGTGGTTTGCTAAGTAAAGTAGATTAAGCCATTATTGAAGCACATTTTTTCCCTACTGCTTTAACGTCTTCTTCTTTTTCTTATTGATTTTATTATAACATATACTATATATGTATAAAACTGAATTCTATACAAGTATATTTTAATTAAATTATTATTGTTAGGGTGAAAGTGATGTGTGGGCACATCTATATATACAAAAGCTTAATGACTTGCAATATTACCACCTTTATATCTTGATTACTTTTTTACTTCAAGCTAAATAATCGCAATTTAATAATGTTGGAAGGAAAAAACGAACTCAAAATAATAGTCACTCAAGAATTATGAAGGAATTTTACATAAAATAAAAGATTTTTTATAAAATATACAAGAAATATGTATGTACATATATATGTCGCAGTCCTATTCTAATATCAGTTTTATTATAATACGCCTAGGTTTTTAAACATTCTAAGTTATTTACTTTTCTTCCTTCTTTTATAGATTTTTCAATATTTTCTTTGTAAAGTCAAGGTCAAAGTCAAGGTCATCATTAAGAGTAGGATACAAATTCTAAGTTTTTTGTCAAAACAAACAATTTACATTATCTATAAAAGAAGGAGGACATTTAATTGTTATACAAATTATAAAACACATTTTGTGCGTATTATAATAAGACTGATATTACAATAACCCTGCGACATATATGTACCTACATACATATATTTAATTAACACCACATTACAGGTATAGAATTTATGTCATATTGTCGAAGACTGACTGAAAAGAAAAAATACCATAATATGTGCGTATAATATTAAAGATACCAAGCAAATAATAACATATATAGAAAATAACATATTAAAATATGTAGTTATAATTTAACCCTACGGAAATAATTAGAATAAGTATAAAATATTTAAAATAAAACAAATTTCCTTGAGCTTTATAGTTAGAAGAAGAAGTCGGAATGGTTAATAACCTAACAACATAATAATTGTACAATTCTCTGTAAGTAGATGAGTACAATTTTGCAATTTACTAACTTCACTTTGTACTTATATAAATGTAGATTTTATGTAAAATAGTTCTAGGTGAGGCTGAAAATTATTACAAGGAAAATAATAATTAAATATTACATATAATGTGAAATAGTTTAATATTTATAATTAATTTGACACATTTTCCTGTTTATATATATAAAATTTAAATAATAATATATATACACCTACATTTCAATGATAATACATACCACGTGAAAGTTCCTTCTTCCTCTTTAGATTTTCAACAATATTAATTAAGTATGTAATTAAACATATACATATACATTTAATAATTTGTTTTACATTTTAATGATTTACAACTCTTGTACATTAAAATACAATCAAATATTATATTATTGCTTGCAGTTAACCACAAAAAAAATATCATAATCATAATTCCATATAGAGTCGATTTAAGCATAAAATTTATTATCTTCTAATTAATGGTACATGAATAAAATTTATACATGTTGTAAAATAAATTTTTATAAATCAAATGAAAAATTCTACAATGTTCCGCATTCTAGGTATAACAAATAATTTTTTGTAATTTTTCAGCCCACCAACTGTAAAAACTAATTTCAATCTAAATGAATTTCATTTCATATAATACAAAAATGAAAATTAATCAACACAACATTCGTGTAAATGAAAACAAATGTATTTATTAATATTTTTTTCAAACACAATTTTACCGTAAAACGTTTTTTTTTTTTTACATCAACAAATGAAAAAATAATCCATAACTAATAACAACACGCAATAAATCTAGCTAGAAAACATCAGGAATATCAATAACAAATACATAACGTAGAATATTGAAATTATTATGACTTTCTTAGTAAAATCAGATTAAATTTTATACACAATAATGGATTCTAGTTAAATAATAACTGTACATATTATTACATTTTAATTTAAGATTGCAATAAAATAGACGAAAAAGAAATCAAATCTTATAACCCAATACAATGTTTATTTATTATGTTTGTTTGAAACAGGAAAATTTTTTCTATACATTTCAAATCAAACTATAACAAAACGAAACTGTTGTACAAAATAAGTTATCTGGAATCGGAAGAAAATACCTACATATATACGTATATATACATATAGTGGGAAATGTAACGGTGAAACTATCACTTTTATTGGTTGCAAGTTCGTTCGCAATATAATTATCAAAGAAGAAAATAATAGCTATTCTCAATTCACATAATTCATATAATTTAATAATATAGTATTTAAGAAAATTGAACAATAACGTGAATCTAAATCAGGATATTCGTCCAACAACGTTCGAATTAGATCGTCATTTTTAACAAAACTTTTTAAATCATGTCAAATATTATGTTAATAGAATATTAACATCATAAATAAATACTTTAATATATAGGAAAAAAGATTGGAAATTTATAGACATGTCATTAATAAATTAACATAAACTCACCTAGTTTAAATATTAAAAATTAATATAGGTTTAAATTAACATAATGATTACGTTACAATTTGTCGTTAAATAGATCAGTCAAACTTAACACCTTCACAAATCTAACGGTTTTTTTACATTAATACTATACTAGTAATTATACTATCTCCATAAAGATCGAAACGAAAATTATTTATTTATTAATAACGATGAAGAATGTAAGTAAAAAAGAAAATATGAAGAATTCAACCTACAATTTAGATGATTGTAACTCATTTAGATGAACCAGCAACTGTTTACAAAATAATGTTATAACAGTAGAAATATTGACTAATGTTCATTATTATGTTTTGAATCGTGACTTAACAGACAAAACTGTTATCTCTCAAAAGATTTTATCTTTTTTTTTTCTTTCGTTAATAAAAAGATCTCATCTCGAGTTCGAGTCCAAAAAGAAAAACCCATACAAATCGTTTCAAATAGTGCAACTTTAAGAAATTAGTACGAATAAACTGTTAATTAATTAAAATTTTCTAAATGTGTTCAAAGTTTATTGTTAAATGTGACATTTAAAACGTGTTAAGAATTTATTTTAATAAATCTTTTTGTCACATAATATATATTGTAGGATGGTATATATATTTATGTATAGTTAATGTAACTAGTGAGACTTGTTAAAAGCTTTAAACGATAAAATACACAATAATATCTGTATGTAAATCAAATTGTGTGTAAGTATTTTAATGTCAGCAAAGAGAAATTTACCCACACATATTCTAGATAAGGTCAAAACAAATTTTGTTGTGTATGTTCTAGTTATAAATACATATAATTTACTTAGTTTGACCCAAAGTTGAAAAACGAAAAAAGCTTTTTACCCGTTACTGGCTAAACATATACATATAAATAATAATTTTTTTATTTAAATGACTATTTGATGAAAAATATTTGTTATTGCTGACAGGCTTAGTACATTTAATAATAAATTAAGCATGTATTATTTGTAAACACTTCCTATTATATACTAAAATGTTTTAAAGTTTGATTAATTATTTTATATAATCTTCGATGTAAAGGATGTAAACAATTTTGTTAATGTCATTTACATCCGCAATATAGGGTAAAATCTATTACAAAGTGATGTAAATGAAAAAAAAAAATAGAAAATCGTAATACCACATCAAATAATTACAAGTTTGTATTAAGTGGTACAATTTAAAAAGATTTTACAACATTTTTTTCATAGAACTATTAAATTGAACCATTTACTCTTCTTGGAAATTTAAAAATTCAATCTACTTTTAATACCACCACAAATAATAATAAAAATAAGAAATATAATCACTATGTTACATTGAGACGTGAATTGAATTTTTATAAAAGAAAATTAATAACATTATAACGGCAAATAGCAACAACAAAACAATGAAATCCTCATAACTAATTTTATTATACCTATATCTACCATACTGATATATGCATTATCTAAAATTAATTATTTAATAACAAAATATATGTGTATATGTACACACACATACATAGAGTAATTATTTACTTATTCAAATAAATAATTTATCAAAAAATAAAAATCAAATAACACTTCAGAACTCATTAGAGAAACAATATAAACTACTTACGTCCACATATTGAAAATTCTTTCAAATATAATACAGAAGAAATTCTTTATAATATTGATATAGCGGTTATATGAACGCATATAAGGAGTTGTCAAGATAAAATTCTTGTGTTAAATAGGAAAATATTTGAAGAAGTTTATTGTAATATGTCATTAGTGTTTATTTTGAAACGTGCATTGCATCCAACATTGGTTATTAATTATGTTAATAATCATTTCTTGTTATTGACAATTAGATATTTATGAATTTAATTCAATTGAACGTGCTTTGTTGCTTGAATATTAATATACGACTTTAACGAACTTAATACAAAAATTCGTATTGTAAAAGCTTATTTATAAATTGATTTTAAGTAAAAAGCTCCCGAAAATCTTCCGCCTACATAAAATCTTTTAGTTAAGATTATTATTATAATAATTATGTAAAAAAGCTGTTGTGCCCTAGAAAGGTGAACATCATTAAAGCTCAAACATACAAATATAATAAATACCAACAATTATATAATAATAAAGCTCGATGAATAGGCTAAGCTTTTAAGTATGTTCACGTAGAAATCAGTAATAAAATCACTAAATAGTCTAATGCGAAATTCTTCTGAAAATTCCCATATACGTACTTATTATACTACCACCTACTAAATACTTATACACATACATATATAATCAAAGGGATAAAAATGTGTAAAATTTTTTTCTTCAGTTAAGTGTGAAAAGGCGTACATACATACATTAGTTGTATACAAACACATACGTTAGTACATAATTGACTTTTAGTTCTTTACCATTAACATCTGTCTTGACATAACATTCTACAATCTAAGGCTATTATAACTCAGGGAACGTGATTATTGAAATTGAAAAAAAACTTCTTCTTATATACCATACAATGATTAAATAGTCATTTTATCTATAAATAGTACTGTTAATCACAAATCAAATAAGCCATTATGCTAGTGTGCCAGTAAGGCTCTCTCAGAATGGAAAGTCAACGGTTAAATGTTTGCATATTAATAACAAATATAAAATTTATATATTTATTTATAAACTATAGATAAATTTTTATTACTATAATAGCGGGGAAATGTGTGTCAAAATTTTTTTTTTTTGAAAAAAAAAAACCTTCAATCGTATACCATCTGTGGAAGTAATTTTGCATTAAAATTTGTGCATATAATTTTGTGATGCCGTTTAAAATTCACACAAAAAAAAAATTGCACGTATTAGAAATCTATTTATGAAATGATAAATACAATTGTATTATTATATAACAATTTCTATCAGGGTTATTATTTATTCATGCTTTAAAACATAATCGTTTATGAGTGTTTGGTAAGATTTCCACAAGAAATGATTATTATATTGTTAAGCCGTTAGATTTAAAACTTGTATATATGTATATGTTGTAGTTTATATCTGTAATAAACGTAAAACGTGTTTTATGACTTTTACTTTTTTCATTTTCCTTTCACACGATATGGAATTATAAAATTATGTCATTACATCAAAAGTGATTTTATTTTCAAACTATTTAAGGGCATTTATACTAGAATCAAAAATATAAGCTTTGTAAAGTCCGATAAATAATAAAATTTCATTATAATTTATTAAAATCTATGCAAATTAAATATAAATGAAACAAAGGTATATTTATGTTTTTATAGTGATAGTTTATCTCTTCTTTAAAATTCTTTCATTAGAAAATCTCTTTGCGTTAATTGAAAATAATACATTCGTTTTACAAACAAATTATTTACAACAATTGTGTTCTCATTGTTTTCTTTTCATTTCATATAAAACGCGGTAGTAGGAATATGATAAACATCGACAAAACAATAAAACATGACTACAAATTATATAAATTGATGTTAACAATAAACATGTACATGTTACATGTGTGCAGTTTCTTTTTACACTGAATTATGAATATTTTATTATTATTCATATGCAGGTGTGTATTTGAAAAAAATTCATCAAAACGAACGGTTTCTTTTGTTTATAACAATATAATATAGGTTGCAGATTTTTTCCATATTAAAAAAAATTTAATAATCAATTTGTAACAGTTATAACATATAATTCGATTAAGTAACAATTTATGAACAGTTAATTTATAGAAAAACGATTTTATTGCTTTTTAATATATGTATGCTGTACTGTATTGTATATTAATAAATAACAAATGGTCATATAAATAAATAAATAAATAATTGTTTAACGACATATAAAATCAATTATATATACGACACATAAATCGTTTTGTGTTAAATAAAAGTATAGAGAAAAAAGAAAAACGAAAACAATTTCAAATAGCCTAACTGTCTTATAATGTTATCTGGGTTATGTTTATTTATTAACAATGTTGGTGTAGGTTGCAAGTATTTAACATGCTGATTCTCAAGTCAAAGGTGCATTATACAAAACTGGTAGCCTGTTAAACGTCCATGTTTATTGTATAACATCCGATCACGTATAGTACGTATACCATGTGTTTATTGAATGTTATATTTTATGTCTATTGATGTGAAAAACGTGATGGCCAAATTTTGCATTTTCCACAATACAACATGTACCAGATACAGTTTATATTTGCATAACATTTGAATTAAAATATATATACTAAATATATAATGGGATGCCATTATCAGAATTAAATACGAATTTTATATACACAGCAACACACAAAGATGTGTTCCATAAAATTTTAACGAGCCCAATTATTTTATCTAGGACACACTTATTATAATAGGTATATAATAAAATTTTCACATTGTTAAATATATAGTATACGCGTATATATATGTATATATTATGGGCTTTTTTTCTCTACAATTAAATTTTTCACAATTATAATAAACGAATTAACGTGACAATTTTAAAACGTTTTTATTGTTTTGAAAATAGCTTTTGATTTTTATCCTACTTTTCGAAATAAGCACACAAATAAAAAATATACCTATTGTTAATTGTGTGTGATAGAAAAATTGTTTTACAACAAAATACATCTTCACATTTATAATTAAAATTGTATTTTAAGTGAAATGGAATGGAAATATTCGTATTAAATCATTTTACTTTTCACTGAATTTAAACTGTAATTAAAAGTTTAAATGAAATACATAATTATAATTAAATTAACATTAAAAAAACTGCCATATGTTATTATTTATATAATTTTATTGTATTTAACAAGCCATTCAAATAAAATTAACGTCAAATATTTACTAAGTATTCTTATAAGGAAAATAATACAATGAAAATATTTATTGAACTGTAAAAATATGGTATTTTATGAATTATGTAAGTAATATGCATAAATAATATTAATTACATTCAGTGAACATAATCCATAATAATTATATTATACGCATTTAAACACAAATCAAATACATAAATCGTCTAGGGTATTAATTTTATATAAAAAGTTAATTAATCCGTTGAATTATTTTTAAATTGTTATCTGTAACAGGGATTAACTAGATAGAGCTTTTATTATACGATCTAATTGGATTTATTTTTAAATAAATGCCTTGTTAAACAAGGATTTTGTTGAAAAAAAATAATACATAAAATTTTATTGCATTTATTATAAGTAAAATTATTATTGGACAATAATATTCTAAATGCAGGAACTCTATCTAATAATAATATCCCGTACTTTATATATTTATTGTACAATTAAATGGCAGAAGATGTTATAAATGATATAAATTCAATTTAATATTACAAATATAAAGAACTTTGAACTTTAAAAGTGTTTTATCTATTTTTTCAAACACAAAAAGCATATTTAAATGCAGGAAATGCACTATTTCCTTAAAGAGCATTCTATAATGGTTAAAAACACTCCCTTCAAATAGATGCATTTTACCAGATTGCGGACGAATAAATTTAAAAATACATAAATAATAATATAAAGAAAGGATTAGCAATCCTTTTAGTGTGGAATTTATTTTACACAAGATTTATATGTATATGTATTATTTGAAAAGCACTTTTGAGCCAATTATTGTGTTAGACTTTAATTTTCTTTAACATTTAACCTGGAAATATTCTAGATTCTATAAATGGAAATATCAGGAAACAGTAAATTGCACTTTTTATCAAGATGAAATAGATAAATTAAAATCACGTTTACTTAATTTAGGTAATACATAATAAATTTTCTAAATAAAATTATATGCACGTTTTGAAAATATTTTTATATAAAAAAAACACACTGCAGTTTATTTTCTAAAACAAAATTTCTGTTTCAACTCCATAAATGGTATAATATTGTTATTAAATATTAGGTCCTTTTTATGAGTAATAGTTATTTTTTTCGTAAGTTGAATTTCCTTGATTCAAAATCAAATGTGAAAAGATGAAAGAATTTTCTTACGAAACTTTAAAACTCACAAGATAATGATAAATGAAAGTCACGTTTATACAATTTGGCCATAATAATCATTTTCATCACAGATAAATTACATATTTAACCACATAATTTAAAACAAGTGTACACCAAGAAGAGCTGATAGTAAAAATACAATAATTCATAATAATAACTAAAGTACTAGTGATATTATAACAAATAATAGGTTAATATAATAAAGTATTAAACTGGCTTCACGTTATAGTTATAAATTATTAAATAAAGATAATATTTATCTTATTCGTGGTAGGAAGCCAATGTTTGATTTATACACCGATTGATTTAACAAAGTGAAAGAAAGAAAATTTATACAATATAAAAAAAAAACCGACGAGTATCTATATATGTATACATCTTGATAAAATTGGTATATACCTCTTTGTAAGAGGATTCTTGACCTAGGACAAACAGTGTACAATGTTAGTGTATATAAAAGATAATTTAACAAACGCATGCGCCTCTTAATATATTATAGATTTTATAAAAGAAAGAAAATTATTTGCGAAACGGCTGAACGGTTGAGTGCCAAGGACGGCATGGTCACGATTCATCTTTCATATTTTCTAGCGCGTTGATCTAAACGATAATTACACTCTGTAGAGTATGAAGAGAAGAGAGTTTGCTAGAGATATTATATGTAGGTATCTATATAGAAATTGAAGATATGCCCATACAACGATGCACAGCATATATACACATTTTACTTGTGATGTAAGAACGAACTGTCGAAGATTAGTCGTAACTATGTTGATGGATTGAGAACAAAACATACTTATCTGTGTAGTTTATAGAAAATAGATTTTAGATATATGTATATATACTATAGACGATTAGATACCGCCTTTTTGCATACCATCACGAGAAAATCTTCGTGTAATATGTATTACTATCTCTACATTTATATCGGGTGTTCCACAATTAATGTTTTCAAAGATTCATGATTGCATTTCAGGAAAATTGTTCGACAAGGATGAGGCGCCGATCAGGACTATATTAAACTTGGAAGATATACATATATATAAAGTATATAAAAAACTATATATATACTTAGTTGTAGTATTATATTTGTAACACTTGTATATATTGAAAATGTTTAATAAAGTCCTAATCGGCGCCTCATAAAAAGGTTCCTAAATAGAGGGCGAAAATTAAAAGCTCTGCAAAGCTTGTTTTAAACAATCGCGTATTTTGACATCATTTCGAAATACCCTGTACAATATAATATCTAGTCGACTAGATTACTTAACACTTGAGAAAACTTTAGACTGACTTAACTAAGTTTGTTGTTTAAAAAAATTTAATATATGTATACATAACATGCTGATTTTCAAGTTCTAATATAAAATCGCATATCTCAAATATATTATATATACGTATATATGAAACGGTAGTACGATATAAACAACTGGACGGTTCAGTTTCATTTTAATAATAATTGTTAGCCTATGCGTTGAGCACTTTAAACAGGAACTGCATTTCAAATATTTTTATTTCACTTCTCATCTCTTATATATAGGAATCAACTCTCATTTTCTCATTAATTAAATTTACTGTATCATATTATATAAACTTGCTGACTGTATTTATTCCGTAATGTATTATAAAATTGATAAAATAAATTTTCTAACGTCACCCGCCATTATTATTAATTTTTTATTATTTCTTTAAATGGATAAGGATTTTATTAAGCAGAATTATAATTTAATGATTTTTATGCAGATTTAACAGATTAGATACGTTCAAGTGAATGTAATTTTGTGAGATATTGATGTTTAAGCGACAAACAACAAAAAAAGTCACATGAATTACTGTTACTTTGACATCAAAAATAATAAATCCTTTTGTACAATTATTTTTAAAATAATGTAGGCGGATATATTAACGTTAAATATATTATTTACAGTAGTTGTTACCTAATATAAATGCAATTTTGTTTTCTAACCGTAAAATAATTTCATCTTTTCGGATTTAAGCAGGAAATGTATTGAAAAAATGTTCCATAGAAAAAAAATCCATTAAAAAGAAATTCGCACATACGAATATTAAGAGAACATTTTGATAAATTTTAAAATTTCTGTGGTTTTCTCAAATTCTGTACATAAAATATTGAATAACAGTAAAATTTTATTTAATTTAACAATCAAATTTAAATAACATTATTTGATAGCTTTATGTCGGTGGACTTTTTTTATGGAAATACGAATTTTTGACAAAAATGA
>SSSI01009954.1:0-31114 GCA_004796505.1 Oryzaephilus surinamensis
AATAAAAGTAAGAATTTATATTGTTTACAAAAGAGTTTTTACATTTATATTGTTGTTTAAGGGTTGCTTGCAAATAATGCAAAAATTAATCACCAATCAATTGATCGACCAGAAGGGGGCTTTGTACATAACTGACACATTGTGGATGTTGATGGAATCAGGAATTGAAGAAGTTAAAATTCTTCAGTCCGTATCATTATTACTTACCACTAATACTGTTGTACATGGCGAAACGTTGGCAAGGGTAAAATAACCGTTGTATACGTATAAAAAAATCGTTTCCATAACATTTTTTGCTCTTTCAGACTTTAGTATTGTGCTTCCGGCTTCATTTCGCTAAAAATTCGACAACAATAAACACAGCTGGGGCCACAGTACGTCATTTAGTGTACTTAGTATTCGAACGAGTCGTCACTGAAGACGAACAACTATCAAAATTAGAAAATGGACGACCAGAGAGAGGTCCAATTAATTTAGAAGAATTAAAAATTCCAAGTTCTGTCGCACCAAAAGGTTTACCACCATGTGCTGCAGATGCGTATTTATTATTTCAGGATTTAATTCAATTAGTTAATGCAGATCAGCCGTATTGGTTGATTGGTATGATTGAAATGACAAGAACATTTGGTTTAGAATTATTAGAATCAGTATTAACACAATTTACAAGTGTATTCTATAAAAATGCTGAATTCAGTTTTTTATTAAAAGAACGTGTGTGTGCGTTAGTTATAAAATTATTTTCACCAAATATTAAATATAGAAGTAATGTACCAAATAATATACAACAGGCCACATCGTTTGAGAAACCATATTTTCCAATAAGTATGAGATTATTGCGTGTTGTATCGATATTAATTGAAAAATATCATAGTTTATTAGTAACTGAATGTGAGATATTTTTATCGTTAATTGTTAAATTTTTGGATCCGGATAAACCGACATGGCAACGTTCGTTAGCATTAGAAGTACTGCATAAAATGACTACACAACCAGAATTATTGAATTCGTTTTGTAAATGTTACGATTTAAACAAACATACAACAAGTATATTCAAAGATATTGTTAATTCAATTGGGGCATATGTGCAATCGTTATTTGTTAATCCACAACTCCAAATGAGCGGCGCTATGCCAATAACACAAGGCCAACCTCCAGTCTTCCTTGGAGGATTGCCAGCTGGTCCAGGCGTGTCTCCTCAACCCGGTTTCCTTCTACGAGGTGTTTGGCTTCCAATTGTTGTCACATTTCCAACGGGACAAGCGAAATCCACCTATTTGGAGATGTTGGACAAAATTGAACCGCCTATCGTTCCAGATGGTTATGGAATATCGATAGCATATGCCAGTTTAATGGAAATAATACGCTCTTTACAAATAACTATTGCTGTAAACAGTTCCTCCGCAGCTACACAAACAACAACAACAGCAGCAACGGCAAATACTCAAAACAATGAGACTGATAAAGATTTACATTGTCAGCTAATTAACTCGAGTTGGTGTGGTTTGTTAGCTGCATTAAGTCCACTTATAGATGCCAGTACTGATGAATCGATTACCGAAAATGTTTTAAAAGCTATACAAACTTACACTTCGTTATGTGGACAATTGGAATTGGATACACCGAGGGATGCTTTTATTACTGCAATTTGTAAATCGTCTCTTCCACCACATTATGCATTGACTGTACTGAATACTGTTGGGTCGGGCATTAGTTTAAGACAAGGTAAATATACATAATTATTGGGTAATTTAATTTTTATTTAAATCTCTCTAAAGGACACCGCGACAGCCAAGATTTAAGCTCGCAACTGGTGCAATACGGCGCTGAAAGCGATTATAGGCAGCAAGTTGTGGCTGTTGGTACACCTTTACCAACGTCCTCAATACCAGCTGGTACTCCACAAGGTCCAGTAATGTTAACATCAAAAAATCTACAATCCATGCGTGCATTATTAAGTTTAGCCCATTGCCACGGTTCGATATTGGGCACTTCTTGGCATTTAGTTTTAACAACTTTACAACATCTAGTTTGGATTTTGGGCTTAAAACCGTCCACCGGTGGCAGTTTAAAAGCTGGCCGTACTCCACCGGAAGTGAATGCATTTATAACAACATCCGTTATGGCTGATTTGCCCGTATTGTCGACAATGTTGAGTAAATTGTTCGAATCAAGTCAATTTCTGGATGATGTAGCTTTACATCATTTAATAAATGCATTATGTAAATTGTCACAAGAAGCCATGGAATTGGCATATTCGAATCGGGAACCGTCGTTGTTTGCTGTTGCGAAATTATTGGAAACTGGTTTAGTGAATATGTCACGTATTGAAGTGTTGTGGCGGCCGTTAACGAATCATTTATTGGAAGTATGCCATCATCCGCATTTAAGGATGCGTGAATGGGGTGTGGAAGCGATTACATATCTTGTTAAACAATCATTGCATTATAAACATACAATACCTTTACGGGAAAATCAAAAATTACAAACACTACTGTTGGGTCCATTGTATGAATTGTCTTCAGTGCCACATGGGGATGTTCGACAAAGACAATTAGAATGTGTCTTACAAATATTGCATACAGCTGGTGAAACATTGTCGCATGGTTGGCCATTAGTACTTGGTATTATTGGTGCCGTTAATGATCAACATGCGGAAAATTTAATACGAATTGCATTTCAATGTTTGCAATTGGTTATTACTGATTTTTTACCAGTTATGCCATACAGATGTTTACCATTGTGTGTTGATACTGTGTCGAAATTTGGATCACAAACGCAAGAATTGAACATATCGTTAACCGCAGTCGGATTAATGGTGAGTAAAAGTTACGAAATATTTGTTTTGAATGTCTAAATACGTGTTAATGTTAGAAAATAGTTGAAAGTTTTTCAGTCAAAAAATTAATAAGACGCTAAATTTATCTTTCGAAACATTTTTTTAAAATAAACAAAAGGAATCTTTTAATATATAAATAAAGAACTTGTTTATGTATGTTTCCATTAATTTTTAAATAAATTTTGTATATTTTTCACCAATTTCAACAAGAAATTTACTTTCAGTGGAACATTTCCGATTATTTCCATCAAAATCAAGCAAAATTAAGTCAAACATTAGTAGACGACAATACAGTCCTTCCAGATTTTCCTGGCACATTAAATATGCCCAGTTTCGATAAATTGTGGATGTGTTTGTATGCACGTTTAGGTGAATTATGCGTTGATTCACGTCCAGCTGTACGTAAATCAGCTGGACAAACGTTATTTTCCACAATATCAGCCCATGGTGGTCTATTAAAGCAGCCCACATGGCAGGCAATTTTGTGGCAAGTTTTGTTTCCATTATTAGATAAAGTAAGGAGTTTATCAAATTCAGCTAGTAGCGAAAAAGTTGATACTGGTGGTAATATTTTAATACATCATACAAGAAATACAGCACAAAAACAATGGGCTGAAACGCAAGTTTTAACATTGTCTGGCGTTGCAAGAGTATTTAATACGAAACGGCAACTATTACAATCGTTGGGTGATTTTATTCGTGCTTGGACATTATTATTAGAATTTATTGAGAATTCAGCATTAAGTAAAAATAATGAAGTGTCAATAGCTGCATTAAAATCATTCCAAGAAATATTATTTTCAAGTAAGAATGTTGACAATAAAATTAATAATACTGAAGATAAAGATATATGGAATGTTGCTTGGCGTGTTTGGATTAAAATAGGTACGGAAATTACCGTACCAATAATTGAATCGTCAAACGATAATACATTGAACGATGATTATTATTTGCCAAGTCAAACATTTTTAACTGCATTAGTACAAATATTTCCAAATGTATTTGAACATATTAAACAAAACTTTAATTTAGATGATCTTAAACAATTAGGTACTGTTCTTACAAATGCTGTTAGTGTACCTGTTTATTGTGAAACTACAACATCGTACATATTATCAACGTCAAGTGATTTAACATTAATTCCATTACATGATAGCGTTTTACATACAATAGAAGTATTACAAAAAGAAGCTCTAACACGTAACAATCATAAAATGATACCAGAAATATTTAAACGTTTATTAATATTTGCTAAATTCACTTGCAATCCACCAACCACACAAAAAGATAATATTAATAAACAACAAACGAAATTATCTGATTGGATTACAATGAATTATGTACCATTTGGTGAAAAATCGATAACATTAACTGTTAAATTGTATGAAAAAACAGCAGATAATGTTGAAGTTATAAATTCAAATATTTTATACGAAATTATAAAGACGTTACACATACCATTGGCATTGAAATATAATTGTGTATCGAATTCAATATGGAAATTGGCAGCAAATGGTCTTATAAGTGTGTTAAAAGTCGGTTTGAAGGTAGCTCGTTCGAATGGCAATCAATTTTCGAGTATGTGGACTGAATTGGCGAACACTTTAAATGATTTCCTATTTCCAACAACGTAAGTAATGGAATTTAACATAAATTAGTCATATTTATTGGAATATTTGTAGATATGCGCCAGCAGACAAAGGTTTAGACGAATTAGTATCGGACGAAGCAATTGATTGTCAAATAATTGAATTATTAAAAACGGAAGTCTTGCCATATTCAAATACAATACCAAAAGAATTTGTAATGGAAGTTGTTGTATTATTAAATAAAGGTTCAATACATTCAGCAACAAATGTTAAAACTGATTGTGATATTGAATTAACGTTACGTGAAGAATTTGCAAAAACATGTTTTGAAACGTTGTTACAATTTTCATTAATTGATGGAGACAATAAAGAATTTGTTATTAGTAGTAGTAATGATGATAAAAATAATACAATAGCCGGACAATTGGCGGTTACATCATTGTTGCATCGTTTTCAAGAAGTGTTAAAGAAATACATTGATGATGAGAAACTAAGCGGAAAATGTCCATTACCACGGTAATAAAAGTTTTTAATGCTAATTTGCGAAAATTTATTATTTATTATAATAGGTATCGCTTGTCGGAGATATCGTTCGTATTAAAAGCTTTAACAACATTAATAATATCAATGAAAAAAGCAACATCTGTAAAAGGTAAGACAATAAATAATATTCCTATTTCCATAATAAATATAATAATTTATTTACGTTTTTTTTTATGTGTATATGTTTATATAGAAGACAATATTGCATGGGAACAGTTAATAGGTTTATATCCATATTTAGTTGAATGTACAACAACGACATCAACTCAAGTGTCTAGACCATTACGTGAAGCTCTTTTACAATTCTGTGATTTATTACAACCACCACGTAATAATAAATTTACGAAAAATACAAATAATAATATATAAAACAATATTTATTAAAAAATATTGTTTTCTGTTTTTTTTCCTTAAAGTTTTTTTTTTGTTGTCTCAAATATAATTGTCTTTTAAAGCAATATTATTTATTTATCGTTATTTTAAAATATAAATTTATTTTTTACGAAGCTGTAACAAGGCTGGAATTGTTAAAAAAAAATAAAATCAACGGCCCTTTTATAGCTTTGTAATATTTTTTTAATCAGTTTCAATTAATGTGTATATTTGTACAATTTTTAGTGTTAATAAATAAAAACATTTAAAAAATGAACAAAATTTATACAGTCAATTCGATTTCTAAGTGTGCACATGTCGTCGACAGTCTAAAATAATTTTCCATTTAACTATTCTTGGAGGGACGACCACTTCATTTGTACACATTTAAAACTCGTACCGACTATATTTACTTTTTAATGTATATATAAATAATAAAAACTCTTTTAATTTTAAATAGTATTTACAACGGAAAAAAAATAAACAATAGTTTACATTGACAAGAATATAATATAAAATTGTTATGCTTAGGATTTATATATTTTTTTTATACTAATGTTGATAATTCGTGCGGTGAATTTGTTGTGGCAACACTACTTAAATCTAATGTGCCTGTTGGCATACCAGGACTGATTGAGCCACTGGCTTCGCGTGGATGCGACAATTTCGTTAAATTTAAATTATCACCAGACGGTGGTGTCGTCGTTGATGGTCGCACAATGAACGGCCCGTTTCCATGCAACGGATGCAAAAAACTCTGATTGTAACAGCTGACGTGCGAGTGATTCAAATTGGCACCAATTAGATTCGTTGTTTGTGGAGGCAACGGTGGCGGCGGCGGCGGTGGTGGCGAAGATGTTTGGTGTGTATTTAAGCCGGAGATGCTGTGAAACGAATGGTGATGTGCGGACTGTTCGTGTTGTTGCAATGCCAGTTCTTTAACAGCATTCGTTTTTTCTCTTTGCCAAATGAATACATTATGTACCATCGCACAACCACAAAATATGATCCCTAAACCGATAAATACGCTCGTCACAATTGCAGGTGTTGAATGAAATTGTATAAATGTATACAGTATTATGCCTGAAATGTTTGACTCAATTAGTTTCACATGATCGACATGCATATATTTGTTGTTTTCAATTTTGTATACCTGTTAAAAATACTGGAATCGATATAAAAAATCCTCCCACTGCACAAACACGACTTATTGATGACTTTTGAAGGTACTTATTAGTTCTATGGAATAAAAAATCAGAAAAAAAATGTGTTATTAAAATTTATATATAGAAAATTGTCGAGATGGTGGTTTTCATTTTATAATCTGAAGAAATTTTAAAACCTTTACAAGGTCATTTAAAAAATATACCTGTTGTAGTATAATATTTTTTTCTCTTCTTTTCAAAGTTAACAATTGTAAATAATAATAAATTTTACTACCAGGTAATTCAAGGAAATGTGCTCAATTTACATTTCAAGAGGGGTAAAAATCCGTTTAAAAATTCTTTTCAATTGTATAATATTGAAATGCTTGTTCATTAATTAGTTATTTATGCTATAGGCGATTTTTTTCATCTTATAGTATATTTTGGGATCCTTGAACAGTGGAATGTTCCTGTCAGTTGGTATATAATACATACATATACATATATGATAAAAATTTTACCATTTAATATATGTATTTAACAAGAATATTTAACAAATTATCACTTAATAATGAAATGTGTCTCGTGGGAAAGTTTTTATAAACAAGTGTGAAATGTAAACATTTACAAAGAGAAAAAAATCTGTATAATATTTCTAATAATATTAAACATATGTTTAACACAAATTGATTTATTTCTAAAGACTGTATCACACTTGATTTTGTCACGACAAAAATTTGCAATTTAAATAGTAAAATTCCAATGTTTGTGTATAAAACAGGCTTTACTTTCAAGTTAATTGAACGCATTTTATAATTGTGTAGTAGGTATTTGAATAAACTGACATTTTCAACTTAATTTCAAAATTACTTAATCATTTAATAATAACCTTTTTCGAACGTATATAGAAGAAAATATTTCCTGTTTTCATTTTCATGGCCACAAAAATTTTAATTATTAACATTTTATTATAATTTTCATCAATAAAAATTAATTCTTTAAATAACTATTTAAATTAATACAGTATTATATTTATACCACCTCCTCCTCCATAAAACTAATAAATTCATGAAATTTGTTAAATTGTTTCCTGTTTTAAGATACAATGAATCTTTTATAATTATATATTAAACAGAACGGAAATGTAATCTCTTTTGTTCATGTTAGATTCATGATGAGAAACATTTTCTTTCCAACATATATACATAGGTACATATATAATATTGTAAATATGCAATTTGAAATTTATTTGAAATATCTCAAGTACGTATTATTGTCACATTTTATATTTCCAATCAAAATAAAAATCAATAAACTTGATTATGGTATGTAATAATTACATAATAATAGTGTACGGTGTACGTAGTATTGTAATAGTAAATATGATTTGAATATTAATTGAGTAATACTATAATAATACGGTTTTATTCACAACTGATCTGAATATATAATAATGCTGGTATTAAAATAAAATAATAATAAAAAAAAAATTGTTGAAATGAACCGTTTTAATAGTAAAAATAAAATGATTTTATATAACAACAACAACAACAACATACCTATCATTTCCTCCATGTGGACTTTTAACTAGTTTAACGGCAAACAAGAACTGGATGGCGCACACTAGGAGACAACATAAATTTAATGATAATGTTAATGCACATAATGCCAATGTCACTTCATATACAACAACATATTCTTCAGCTGTAATCACAGTTAATTGTTCAGCTCTTAATAATTCCCGTATATCGTTCGCAGTAACTGGTGATATTTTCAATAAAAATATTAATGATAATAACGCTAACAATAAACTAACTAAACACAATAATCCTAAACTAACTAACATTTCTTTAACACCAACTTGTCGTGATTTTGCTATAAATTTACTACTATGATTTCGTACACGATTCGATATATTTAAGCCACCATTCAGTAATTTGTTGGTCGACGTTGATGTTTGGGGTTGTTGTTGTTGGATTATTGTACCACCTCCAGGTCCACCGCCACCACTAATACCAATTGTTGTACTATATACAGAGTGTTTACTAGTATCTAATGTTGTATTATGTAATGTGGATGCGTTCAATGGATATTGTTGACTTATTCTTGAATTGTTAACATTGATTGTTGTTCGGCTATTGTTGTAACGATGTGTTTGATTATCAACACAACCATTTATCCTGGATGTATCCATTATAATGCAATTATTATCTGGACGGGATCCGCGGTTTGCGATGCTCCCATTTGTATTTAACATATGCTTCAACATTTCGATTCATTTGCATACATTTATTATAAAACATTTGGATTAAGTGATTTAAATCACCAATTTTATTTATCCACATAATTTTATCACATTCATTTCCTCATATTATATTCAAAAATTATTTATATATATATATATTTTTTTTATCGATTCGTGTGACATTTTCTTGTTGACTTCCTTAGAAATTTCCACATGTTTCTGTAAAAATAAAACGTATTATAAAAATATACTATGCAATTTTATACTTTCTATATATAAATAATTCAAGCTGAACAATTTTATCGCACAAAAAAATAACCGTTATTTTAGTTTGTTTTATTAAAAAAATATATACAACGAAAAATCGTTTTACGCGGAAGTGTGTAATTAAAGTAAAATATATTAGTGAAACCATCCAACTGTCATCAATAACGAATTTTTGTTAGTCTTCCCTTTACCGAGTGTTTTATAATTAATTTAAAAAAAAATAATTCTTCCTATATACGTAACTGAAATGGAAATAACTATAATTTCATGTTGAAAAAATGCATTATAAAGAATGATGTTCAAAAACATCCTGTATAAATATTAAAAAACACCTGCTTAATACTACAAAAATTTAATACGCTTATTAAAAGTTCTAATATATTTTTTGAACGTTAATAATTTCAGTGATATCAACGATCGCATAAATTACAAACCTTCCAATTTCATTACAAATAAAATAGAAAACGAAAAGAAATTCAATAAAATATTTAATTAAAATAATATATAACGTAATTTTTGCAGCCGTATAAAATAGTTTTAATTAAAATTTTCTGCTTACATGAAATAATTGATTCCATATATAATAATAATACTTTTACAACACTAAGCATAAAAATAATATAAATGAAATTTAATCAAAAAATACCTACCTATATTATATTAATTAAATATATATTATCTTACACATCAGGTTATGTTGTTGTAAAAGATGTCTGTAGCACAGGTATATGTTATGTATTTAATACGTGGCTATAAGGCTTAAATGATTTAAAAAAAACCGAAATAAATTCACCATTATTGAACGTTTTCAACTAATTCTACAGTATTCAATTAAACAAATCACAAACATATTATTAATCACTTTACACATTTTAAAAAACTGTTGTTTACTTTTTTTCCGTATAAAACAAACATTTAATATTATAAGATAGTACATATGTAATACATATATATACGTTTTATATATATAGAAGAGATACTTCGAGATCAGGTACACACGATCGTAAATGAATTCACATTTTTGTAACGGCAATCTGACTGAACCAACTGATGTTTGTGTTTCGAATGGATTCTACAAGAATCCAATACCTACCATCGTGGGTAAAGGCGTGGTTTCTACCGTATTTTACCAATTACTTTCCACATAAAGTACCGCCGAATTATTATTCTTGATTCTTTTTATTTTTTATTATTTTTTTTTCACTGAATTAAAAACCTTTTAACCTTCATTCATACCCATACGAATACCATCACCATTAACATTTCTTTTTATTTTCTTTCATATGTTTTATTATTATACACATCATATACCTATTCTATTCTGAAAAATATTTATGAATTTCATTTTTTAAATTCTTCACAACTTTTTCAAACGTTTTCAAAATTCAATTTCATACCTAGGCAACCAGGTATACACCAAAAAAGGTAAAATAATTATATACAAATTATTTAGTGAATTATATCTTTTATTCAAACATTGGAATGCTTACTAACAATAAAAATAGATAGCAAATAACCCCTTACATGAAATTATAACATAAAATAACATAAATAAACTAGTCTTCCACACATTAAAATTTCTGTATTTGATACATCATAATATTTCATCAAATACAACAAAAACCGTGAATGTAATTTTTGCCTGTTTTATTTTTAATCGTAGAACACTATGAATATGAAAAATAGAGGACAATATTACATATTTTTTTTTTAAATCAGTAAACTGTTTTATAAAAAGTTGTAGGCCTGTTCAATAAAATCCAGTGGCGTCTGTCCGTAGGGGGTGAAAACACAACAAAAACATTTACTTAATATATATAAAATCCCTGCTGAAACATCAAATACATCTTAAATTTTATTATTATTATTATTATTATTAATATTAATATTATTACATTAAAATCGTTCTAAAATATATTGTTCACTTTTGTGTATAATACAAAATAGTATGTAGTTATGGCAATTCGTATATTGCTTATCTGAGTTAGAATATATTTAAGATAATCTATACGACGAACTAATTAACATTTAACAGTCATTTTACTTTCGGTGTTAACGAAATTATTCAAATTTTAAACAAAACAGCACTTTAATTCTGCATCTAAACAATAAATTTACTGGAAAATGGAATTTTAAATGTTGCGCACAAAATTTGAAAAACAAACACATCAACAGGGAAATTGTTAATGTTATATATTAAAAAAAAAATACAAATTTTGGCCCCGTCTTTGCGCAGCTCGTGATTTTATACAAAAAATTAATTGCATGTATCAACAATTTTTTTTATCACACCCAAAATATCGGCCACTGTTTCAGTTTATTACAAATAATATTAAATATATATAATGATTAAATTGTACATATTCGTATTAGGAACAAGCCTTCACTTTATTATATTTCGAAAAAGATTTACGAAAATTAATTTTATTTAAAAATCTTATTAGCGTCTAATGGACTTATAACACTAGGAAATTTATTGAAAATGCCTAACAATTTCTTGTTCAACTGAAAATTCATTTTTTCTTTTTGTAAAATTTTTAAAATACAAATTATTGGAATTTTTAGATCGGGTTAAAAAATAATTTAAAATTTATTCATTTACACTTAAAACAAACAAAATCTCGTACACAAACTTTTTGAAATTGTCGAATATTTTATTGTTTAATAAAATAATTAATAAATTTTTCCAATGCCATAAGCCCAATAAAAACTTCTTAAATCTTTTTCTTTATAAAATAATCTCCTGACTATATCAATCATAATTTATAATATATCTGCATATACAATATATATAATATATATTTTATTGAAAACATTAATATTTCAATATTGTAAAAATTAACAAAAAAAAAAAGAAGGAAAAATAATTAATTAATCAAAACAACATAATCTTTTTATATCGTAAATATATAAATATTAAGAAAATTTTTTTATTACTTTCTTTACTGTTTTCCTGAAATTTATTTACCTGTTAGCTCGTAGACAATTGTCCTAAAGCAAGTAATCTTTCAACAGCTGCATTTATGTCACCATATGTGGCAATTAGTGCTTGTAAATTTGCTTCTCTATTTACAAAACCCATCGCTGCTAACTGTTCTAATTGTTGTTGGTAACGTTGTTCTGGTGGTAGCGAAACATTTTGTTGGGCATTCATTCCAGACAACATTCTATTCATAAACTGGAGACGAAAAAAAAAATACAAATTTACTAGTCACACTTTTAAATAAATTACGAAACATTTCCAGATAAATTAACTACTTAAAAATAATCGTTTAAAACTATCGTTAATTTATAAATTGATTTAATCTAAACACACGTAAGGCGAATCAATTATTAACTAAATGTTTGTTTTATTATCGCATTTATTTTATGTTTTAAACAATTATTCGTTGTTAAATCACACATAATTGTATGTATATTAAATTATAAATATTCGAACAATATTTTTATTTACCTCAGCGAATGGGTCGACTGGTGACTGAGCAGTTGTAGTGGCACTTTGGGTGGTTGTATTTGTATTAGTCGTTGAAGTAGTTGCATTTGTATTTGTTGTTGTCGTAGTTGTTGTTGTTGTTGATGACGTTGTTGTTGATAATGGATTTGTTGTTGGAAATGTATTTATAAAACTTGGTGCTGTTTGACGCAATGTCTCCATACCTTGATGTATTTGTAATATAGCATTTAATGCTTGTGGATTTGCCATTATATTTTGTATATCTGGATTACGTAATTGTTCTATTATTTGTGGCATCATATTTCGCATTTGGTCTTGTAATACTGGATTTTGTGCAATCACTGGATTTTCAGCTAATATTGACGATGCCATATTTGGATTTGCTGTTAATTGTCCTAATATATTTTGTGTTGATGGTGCCATTAACATACTTTGCATTAATTGTGGATTTTCAGACATTTGTTGTATTAAACTAGACATTGCCGCATTATTTAATACATTACGTCCTGGTGTTGTTGTATTTGTCGTATTTGTTGTTGTTGTTGTTGTACCAGTACGTGGTCCACCGCCTCCGCCCCATGGATTCGGTAATGGTTCACGATTTTCCGTACCTTGTTGTGGATTATTAACACTCGTATTATCAACAAGTCCAGCAAATGGATTACGACTAAATTGTTCAGCTGTTGCCGACAACATCGGCTCTTGTATGTCTCTATACATCCGTTGTAGTGCATTATAACCACCTGGTATACTTTCTAAATTACTAATAGCACGATCATGACTACGCATTAATTCTTGTAACATTGATGGATTTCTGGCCAATTCCATTGTTTGACGTAACAATTCTGGATTATTCAACATATGATTTATTTCTGGATTACGTTCCATTAATTCTTGCATTTGTGGATTACGTGTTAAAAATGCTCGCATATCTTCTGGATCGTTCATTAAACGTTGCACTAATGGATTATCTAATACTTGTCGTAACATATCCGGATTTGATAATAGTTCATTTTGCATACGATTTTGCATTTCCATAAAACTTGATGAGCCCATACCGAGTTGTTCTAAGCCCGGTAAACCACCTAAACTGCCTAAACTGAATGGTGTTGCATTTATATCGGCCGGTGGACGTTGGGGCCCACTTTCTTGTTGTCTTGGTGCTGCACGTATCACCAGATGTATAGTTAAACCGTCTTTAATATTATGCTGTTTCAAATTATCTAGATCTTTCATTATTTTACCAGCAAATATTAAACATAAACGATCTGGTTCAGCATTGAACTTCGGCGCAATTAATTCCTTAAACTAATTTAAAACGGATATGTAGTTTTTTTGGAAATTTTTGCTTAATGTACTGCAAAGTGCATGTAAAGTGTACTTACCTCTTTAATTGTTAAATCTTCTTCCACTTCAAATGTTTCCTTTTCTTTAGGTGTTTTAACAGTTATGTTTATTTTCTTTTTTGGAACGTCCTCTTCGGTCACTTGATCATTATTTTCCTCAGTTTTACCTGAATTTGCCGGAACCGGAACGTCGTCAGCCATATTTGCCTACAATGACTAGTTATATTTCATCATATTTATAGTTGTAAACTATTTATTATAAATGTTAAGTAATTATTCGCAAGAGTACTGAATATATTCATGTAGTCTAGTAAATTTTATTAAATATGTGATAAAAAACTGGTAAAATTAACTAAATACGTACGGTTTAATCAACACTGATGAGAATATCTGCTTTTTGGTAAATTTATGATTTGTCGACTGTCAAATTTTACTACTACTACAACGCATTTTATTGAGATTTCAAACGGAACATAGGTGGCAACAGTATGGAAAAATTTCTGTAAGAAAGCTAAAAAGTAAACGAAACTTTTTATAGAGGTCACTACTTGTTAAAAAAATTTTTTCTTATAATTTCCATTTTAACATACTTTCTTAATTTTCCTTGATAAAATACTTTAAACAAATTGATTATAATATTGTTTAAAAGATTTTGGGCAGCAAAGTTTTGTGTTTAATAATTTCTGTTTATTTTGCCATATTCGACCAATCAAAGATTACTATTAACACAGTGAGCCAGTTATATATTGCAAGTGGTACATATTTAAGTAAATTATGTAAAACTGTAATGGTTTATTGTGCATCACGTATCTCTTGTGTTGTAAAGGTTTTTAACCTAAAAATTTATAATGTAATTTCTAACAAAATACAGTGAAATTGTGAGTTATTTATTTAATGTTTGTGGATATTTAGAATAAAAAATTAATGTAGATTGTCTTTCATATAAAATATATGTTAAATAAACTTAAATAATTGTTAAAATAAACAATTTTGTGCGTTATGTTTTGCAACAATTAATCACACAGTATATCAATCGATTGTGTAGAGTGGGGGAGAGACAAAAAATGTAAGAATGGATGAACATTTTCATAACTTTCGTGTGTGAAAAAAACGAGTGAAGTTTTTTAATTATATACAAATAAACTGAAAAATCCTTTATATTTATACATGATATTTTGTGCTGGACTTATATTATGTTTCTTTACAAAATCTTTTTACACAAACTATGTATAATATTATAAAATTTGTTACAACAAAACTTAATAACTGAAGGAGACAGGTACGAGCAGGAAAAATAATTCTCGAAAGTTGCATGCATCTTGTTTCATTATAATTACATTAAAAATAGTAAAATATATTCACATGTACTGTATTTAAATTTGTAAATTATAATTGAAACTAATTTTAGTGATGTAAAATTACATCAAAATGACTACAAAGGTAGACCGACTTACAAATGGTTGCAAAAGTAATCCAGGAAGTTCGAAATCAACAACTCCTGTGAAATCGTACGAAAACAATTATTTATTTAAAGATGATTGCTTCGAATTCGAAGTACCACCAGAGGCACCAGTGTTTTATCCCACTGATGAAGAATTTGAGGATCCTTTGGGATATATTGCTAAAATTCGACCAATTGCCGAAAATACGGGCATATGTAAAATAAAACCACCATCAGTAAGATTTATAAAAAAGAAAAAATTGAATCATCCTAACAATAATATTGTTGGAAACTTTTCTAGAATTGGCAGCCCCCCTTCGCTGTTGATGTTGATAAATTACGTTTCACACCTAGAATACAAAGATTAAACGAACTTGAAGCTAAAACACGCGTAAAACTGAATTTTCTCGATCAAATTGCTAAATTTTGGGAGTTACAAGGATCGTCACTAAAAATTCCTATGGTTGAAAAGCGTGCATTAGATTTATATACACTGCATAGAATTGTACAAGCTGAAGGTGGATTCGAATCTGTTACAAAAGATAGAAAATGGTCGAAAATTTCCATACGTATGGGTTATCCAGCTGGTAAAAGTATTGGAACAATATTAAAGACACATTACGAACGTTTACTGTATCCGTTTGATGTGTTTAAACAAGGGAAAACTTTAAATATTGTATGTATCTGACATGGAATATTCTAACGAATATCGACATTCAGATTGTGAAAAAATTATGAATTTGTATTTGTTAATTTGTTAAGAAATTGGTAAAAAAATAATTTTAACAAACTACAAAATCGCTTATATGTTTATTTCCATATAATGAATAATATATTTATTAAAAATTGAAAAAACTTTCCAATCTAAGTGCCTGATATTCAGATAGAATAATTTCTGCAGCGGTTTAAATCAATTTTTCCATTTAGAAAATTGAACAACATGATGATGCCGAAAAAACAGATAAAGACTATAAACCCCATGGTATTGTTGGACGTATGGCGATAAAACCACCACCAGAAAAGAATGCAAGACGTTCAAAACGTTTCGAAAATGATGATAGCAAGACTGAAGTAATTTAATAAAATAATATTTAAACGAAAAAAGATATTTAACTGGATTTATTTTCGATTTTTAGAATTTAGCTGTTAAGGTAAATGACGAGAAATTAGAAGAATGTGATGAAGTAGATAATAAGGAATTGAAACGTTTACAATTTTATGGTGCCGGTCCAAAGATGGCCGGTTTTAGTAAAAAACGTGACGACAAAAAATCAAATAATTGTGAATATGATCCATTAGCAAAATATGTTTGTCACAATTGTAATCGTGGTGATGCTGAAGAATATATGTTGTTGTGCGACGGTTGTGATGACAGTTATCACACGTTCTGTTTAATGCCACCATTATCTGAAATACCAAAAGGCGATTGGAGATGTCCGAAATGTGTTGCCGAAGAAGTATCGAAGCCGACGGAGGCTTTTGGTTTTGAACAAGCACAAAGAGAATACACGTTACAACAATTTGGCGAAATGGCCGATCAATTCAAGTCCGAGTACTTTAACATGCCTGTGCATGTATGTAAATTTAAATCGTGATTTGATTTCATAATACGATTATTTTGTTTTTCTTAATTTAGGTGGTACCGACGTCCACAGTTGAACGTGAATTTTGGCGTATTGTGTCATCGATAGACGAAGATGTGACCGTTGAATATGGCGCCGATTTACATACAATGGATCATGGATCGGGTTTTCCAACAAAAACTTCCATAAATTTATTTCCAGGCGACAAAGAATACGCCGATTCCAGTTGGAATTTAAATAATTTACCAGTGTTAGAAGGATCAGTATTGGGCTACATAAATGCTGACATATCTGGTATGAAAGTACCATGGATGTATGTTGGTATGTGTTTTGCGACGTTTTGTTGGCACAACGAGGACCATTGGAGCTATTCGATAAATTATCTACATTGGGGCGAAGCGAAAACATGGTACGGTGTACCAGGTAGTAAAGCTGAAGCATTTGAAGAAACAATGAAATCAGCTGCACCGGAATTATTTCAATCGCAGCCGGATTTGTTGCATCAATTAGTTACGATTATGAATCCGAATATATTGATGGCTGCCGGTGTGCCTGTATATAGAACAGATCAACATGCTGGTGAATTTGTTGTAACATTTCCAAGAGCTTATCATGCTGGCTTTAATCAAGGCTATAATTTTGCTGAGGCCGTTAATTTTGCACCAGCAGATTGGTTGCGTATGGGACGTGAATGTATATTACATTATTCGCATTTAAGGCGTTTCTGTGTTTTCTCACATGATGAATTAGTATGTAAAATGTCATTGGATCCAGAAAAATTAGATTTAACTATTGCTGCTGCTACTTATCAAGATATGTTGCAAATGGTTGATTCGGAGAAGAAGTTACGCAAACATTTACTCGATTGGGTGAGTGATTTTTTTAATTAAATTGGTTTTTAAGAGGAATCCTTTATTTTTAACACGGCACATTACTCGTAGTTTTCCAAATAAGTAATTTTTAATAAATCGTTGAATTATTTATTAAATTAAATTAAACGTTTTTAAATACTGAAATTTATTTTTATCTATAAATAAACAATAAATTTATAATGTTATTATTAAATTTATTTATAATTGCCCAATAAATATGATAAGTTTTTAGTATTTGATAATTTATACGAAGCGTTGCTTCAAAAATATTTTTGTTGTATTTGAATTAATAAACTTTGGGGAGATTCCTTCTAAATAAAATTTGTAAACTAGTAATATTTGTGATATAAAAATTGAATAAATCTCCAGGGCGTCACAAATGCGGAGCGAGAAGCTTTTGAATTGTTGCCAGATGATGAGCGACAATGCGAAGTATGTAAAACAACATGCTTTTTATCAGCAGTTACTTGTAGTTGTACAAGTGATGTATTAGTATGTTTAAGACATTATAAAAATCTATGCGATTGTCCGCCAAAAAGTCACACATTACGTTATCGTTACACATTAGATGAATTGCCCGTTATGTTGAAATCGTTAAAATTAAAAGCTGAATCATTTGATCATTGGGTAAATCGTGTTAAAGATGCACTAGATCCAAATACACCAAAAACAATGAACTTAGCCGAATTGAAAGCTCTATTAAATGAAGCTGATGGTAAAAAGTTTCCAAAATCCGATTTATTGCAAACATTAACAACAGCTGTCGAGGATGCTGAGAAATGTTCAAGTGTTATACAACAATTAGATTTAAATAAAATAAGAACAAGAACTAGAAATTCATCTGATACTAAATACAAACTAACTGTTGAAGAATTAACATTGTTTTGCGAAGAAATCGACAGTTTAGCTTGTACTTTAGATGAATCTAAAAGTATACGTGATTTATTGGAACAAACAAAGAAATTTGAAAACGAAAGTGAACGTTTATTGGCGTTGCCATTGGCAGATTGTTCTTTACAAGAGATTAAAAGTTGTATGGCACATGGTAATGGTTTGTGTATTGAATTACCGAATTTAAAAAGAATATCATCGAGAGAAAAACAAGTTGAATGGTATCGTGAAGTTTTGGCATATAAAAAGAAAACCGATTATCTCAGTTTAGAGTCCATCAAAAATTTAATACAAGTTGGAATTTCTTTAGTACCACACGTTGAAATCGAAGTTGAATTAAGCGAATTGCAATATATATTGGAACAAAGCGAAGAATGGGAAACAAAAGTAACTGCTGTGCTTAATTCAGTTGATAGTGCAGTATTAATACAAGTTGATAAATTGCTTAAAGAAGCATCTAAGATAAAATGTTATTTGCCATCAGAAGGACATTTATACGATGCCATGAAGAAAGCAAGAGATTGGTTGAGATTATTAGAAGAAATGAATTCAGCTGAATATTATCCATATTTCAATGCAATGGAAGATTTAATTAAAAAAGGACGTTCATTGGCGTTACATTTAGTGGAAGTTGATAGAATGAATGATTATTTAGTATTAGCAACAAATTGGAAAGATAAAACATGTAAAGTATTTTTACGGAAAAATTCACCAATTAATTTAATGGAAGCTTTATCGCCACGAATACAATTTCCAAATAATACAACAAAAATGAAACTTAAGAAAACCGATGAAGAGCAAAAGAATTTTATATGTTTGACAAATACAATGGATCCAGCTACAGTTGTGCAATTATTCAAAGATGCTGAAGATACAGAAATGGATATGATAAAAAAATTACGTAGTATTAATATAGAAAAAAGTTTAGATCCAAATGATGGTCATACATTTTGTATATGCAATCAAAATGCATATGGTATTATGATGCAATGTGAATTATGCAAAGATTGGTATCATTCAAATTGTGTACAATTACCAAAAATATCTACAACCAAGTACAAAGGGAATTTAACCAGTGTTTCATTACATTTAGGCTTTAAAGATTGTAAATATTTATGTCCAAATTGTTTAAGAACTAAACGTCCACGTTTAGATGTAATATTAAGTTTATTAATGTCTTTACAAAAATTATATGTTCGCGTACCAGAAGGTGAAGCATTACAATGTTTAACAGAACGTGCAATGAATTGGCAAGACCGTGCCAGACAATTGTTGCAACAACCAGAATTGGAAGCTGCTAAAAATAAATTAAATTTATTTACACAAAAATATATGCAAGTTGCTTCTAAACATCAACATCAACAACAACAACAGCATATGCAACAACGTCTTTTGGAAAAAGTTCGACACAAAGAAGATGATGTTGAAATTATGCAAGTTGATGGTGCAAATGAGATTATGGTTAACAAAGATGTTAAAAACGATGACATTACTATTGAAAGTACACAATTAGCTACTGCAGCAAACACATCATCATCAGTAGATGATTCAAATGCAAACAGTAGTAGTGATGAACAAATGATGGGAGAACATGCATATTCCTTACATTTACCAAAAGTTGATACAAAAGATTTTATATTAAAACTTAAGCCCGATTTACGTGAACAAATTGAAGATTTATTAATTGAAGGTGATTTATTGGAAGTACATTTAGATGAAACATTTTGTTTATGGAAACTGTTTCATGCTACAAGAGATCCAGAAAAAGAACCAATTCTTGTTGATTTTGATGTAAGTTTCCGTTTTTACTAAATTTTTTTACGGTTTTGGTGCATGATTCACACAATTCTTAGCTGGTTGTCTTATGTTTTTATTTTATAAATAGTTTTATAGTTGCTTTTGTGGAAATGTTTTGCTTTATTTAGAATGTAGTAAAACAGCTTTTAATCATCAACAAGGGATTAGTTTTTGATAATAATTCACTCACGTATAACGTATTTTAATAATCACTAAAAACTAATCCCTTTTCAAGAAACATCAGTAGAAATTATTTGTTTACCTATAGATAGTAGTCAGTTTCTAACAATGTGATTGCTGATTTAGTATTAATAGTATTATATGTAAATTCAAGCAAAAATACCAGTATTTCGAGAATATTGAATTGTAGTTTATAAGAAGACGAATATTGATTTTAAGATCACGTTATGGGGTTTTCTTTGTTTTTTTGAACTTGATAGTAATCCATGCACTTTTTGGTTCGTTTTTTAGGAGTGTACATGCATGCGACGTCAAATGTTTTCATCCATTGGAAAACTGAAGGATACCTGTCGTGGTGATATGATATCATTAAAAATTAATATTAAAATAATCATTCGAGTAATACTCTTAACTAATAATTCAGACGGATTCAGACGATTTGTGTATTTGATAAATATACGAGTACATAAACTTAATAATTCGCTATTAACAAATATTTACCAATTACAATAGTCGTTTGAATCACCTTTTACAAAATTTATGTAGAATGTAATATGTATATATATTTTATAGAAGGTATTGTTGTTTATTTTTTATTTGCTTTACATATATAAAACAATATATAATCTTTTCATCGTGTAGGCGGACTATAGTAATCGGAGTCTTAAAAAAAACTACTAGAAATGTTGTTTTGATTTTTAAATATATCAAAAATTTCACAATTTCCTTGTCCGCTGCACAATAAACAGATTATAGATAAACGTATATACGTAAATTATGAAGATTTTCCTGGGACCACGATCAATTTGTTTTTTAGACCCGTTCGAAGAATCCACCGAAAAAACGTGGAAGAAAACGTGTTTCCGAAGACGGTGATCCAAATAAAAAATCTGTAAAAAGTATTAAGCCAACTGATGGTGGTGTTGCTGAGAAAAAGATACGTAGAAAAATCCGTACCAAAGATAATAATGGAATAAAACGTCGTACAAAACGGCGTGGCCGCCATCGTCAGCCGATCAACGAAAGTGACGGTACAGAAAATGATGCAGACGACGACGAAGAGGACGATGATGATGATGAAGATGAAGAGGAAAGTTGTGCAACAAGCGGTTGTTTGAAACCAACTGGGCAAAATGTTGATTGGGTACAATGTGATGGTGGTTGTGAACAATGGTTCCATATGGCGTGTGTTGGATTGTCTGCTGAAGATATAAATGAAGATGAAGATTATATATGTATGCAGTGTTCGAAAAATACAACATTTGAAAGTTTAAATACGAATGACACAATTACATGTAGTCCACAGTCACCTGATTCTACACAGCCTTCCACATCAAAAGAAAATCTATAATAAATAATTAGAGAAAATTTATAATTTACTTATGGTCTTTATAAAATGTTTGTAGTCTTGCGTTTTTTTCTTTAAAACATTTCTACGAATAAGAGTATCTTTATATTTCATTTTCTTTTTATTACCTGATAATATAACAATGTTTCAAATAAAAAAAATTATGCCTTGCATAAGGAAGTTTTAATGTAATAATAACCAAACCAACAAAATAAATTTTATTTTACAATTTTTACTTACTATATGTTTATTTATTTAATTAATTTATTTTTTACTTCTATGCTAATTATTACATTAATACGAGTTAAGTAAAATATATTTATGCAGTTATGTTGTGATAAACGTGAATTTTATTTTTTATTTGATGTTTTGTTTCCTTTATATTAAACGGATATTTCCGTACATTTTTTTTTATGTGAAAGAGTTCCAAAAGATTGTCTATATCTTGTCCTTTTTTAACATTCTTAAACAGGTTTATAGGCTTTGATTATGAGGTTCTTTGTAAAACTAAATTTTTCAAATGTTATATTATTGATTTCAATGTATTTTTTTGTGGTAGTTTTACACTTTAGTCAAAGAGTTCTTATTTGTTTGTTAGAATTATATTGTATTTTTTTAATTATTATTTGACTTATTTCAGTAATTGTAGAATAGTGAAATATATAAGTCAGGACGTTTTCCGAATAAAAATACTTTTACAATAATTAAGAGTTTTATTGGTAATGGAATTATTTCTATTATTTTTAGTTTTAATTTAATTTTCGTAAATAATCGTGGTCTTCCATTAAAAATTCTGAAATCGGGTGATTAAAATCTTTTTTTTATATTTGTTGTTTATCTACGTTTCTAAATGGAAAGATTAATGGAACATTTTTAATAATGTTGACAATTTATTTAAATTTTCAAAAAAGTACAATCAAAATAAAATAAACACCTAAAAATATTATTTACTTAATTATATCACAGTCACTCATAAAAAATTATTAAACTAAGTCAAATTGCATTAAATATCTAAATATTCTTTGGAACTACAAAAATAATATTAACTAACTATATAAAAATACTTTAGTTAAAATAGGAAGAAAATAAAGTGATTAGTTTTATAAATACTTAAATATATAAAATTATTTAAAATACTGCATTAAATTTACGTGTTAAAAACTATAAATAATTATTTAGACTCTTGATTTGCTTGTAAATGGATTTTGTTAATATTATTCCTAGTTTCCATATCATTTTCCTGAACATCATCTTCATTTTCCGTATTCTGAAACCCAGTATTGTATAAACCATCTTCGTAATTGACTGGCAAATCATTTGGTATGTTATTTGTCTTATCATTCGTTTCGGTTTTATCTTTTTCAACATCTTTCTTCGTTATATCTGTACCAACTGATGGTCTATGTTTCATATACAAATGATAAAATCCAACATAAAGTAAACCAGTTATTAATGTACCAAATGAGAATGTTTGAAAAGTGTGTCGTATACCAATTGATTTAATCATATAACCACCAACCAGACTCCCAACACCTTTGCCTACAAATTTTTACAGAAAACAAACAATTTAGTACTTGGTGAAAGGTTGTGCAAATATATAAATAAATAAATTATATACCAACTCCATAATAAAGTCCTCCTAACATTCCCTGTATACTTGTATCTGTTGTTACTGTTGATAATTTTGCCGCATATGTAACAGCAGCTGTAAAACTTAAACCAAATGTTATCGATTCCATTGCTTCAAACACAAGACAAAACCATGGATTATAAATTAACGAATACCCTAACAATCTGATTGCATAAAACACGAAACCGATGAATATAACATTGACATGTCCAAGTTTTTTTATTATTGGACCAGATAACACCAACAATGGTATACCAACAATACCACCAACAGTTATTGTTAAGCCCATCAAGGATTTGGTACCGCCAAGATCTTCTAATAGCCAGAATAGGAAATTCTCAATGAAACCCCATGCACAACCTTGATGAAATTTTCCAAAATAAATAAAAAATTAATTGAACCAATAAAAAATTTACCTAATATTAGACAAGATATGAACAAGGCGATCAGTTCGAGCTTTTTAAGTACTGCAATAACATCTGTAACAACACTGGTGGCTGCTTTTTTGAATTCCAAATTAATAAACAACATTAATATGCCGCTAATTATTTTCAAACTAGCGTAAAGGAAAAATATTGGACGGAAATCGGTGTATTCTTTGCCTTTACTGGCGAAATCAATTAACCATCCACTTATTGGTGAACTAATCATGCCACCAAAATTGGCATAAATTCTTTGTAAACCATAATCGGCCTTATGTTCACGTAATATTGCAATAACAGCACCCTCGAACATGGCAAACGATGTGCCACTAACAATACCAACAAATACACGTACTAATAAATATGTCCAAAATGTTAATTTCATGTCGATTTCCATAACGCTTTTTGAATTTGTGCAAAACGTGTTACGTTTTGATGTTCCAATGCATTTTAATGAACACATGCCAAGATCCAAGTGTTTTACATTCAAATTTTCATTATTTACTGGTATAACAACGGATAAATGTTTTTTAACGAATTCGTTATTTTGTTGACATTTTAAATTGTTGTAATTATTATTTTCAAAATAATTCACTTTATATAATAAACGATTTTCAATAAAATCATCCTCATTTTCTTCGATTTTTATTCCAGTCTTAATAATATAACTATTTAATCGATTTCTATAATTGCTTAACTGATCTTTTCCACCAATTAGACAATTTGTTTCATTATTATTGTTTAAATCACATGAAAAATTATAAAATCTACTTGTGGGAAAATAAAATGAATTTGTTGATAATTTCCTAATTGCTGTTGTATAATGTTCATTATTTTTTAATGTTTTATGATTCCGGGATTTTGCAATCGCTTCTGGTTGATTAACAACATTATCACTTAAATTATATTTATGTATAATTGTTGTATTTGTATTTAAATCGTATATTTGTATATCGTATTGTTTTGTATGTAATAACAAATTTGTATAATTTTGCGATAAATCCGCATTGCATACAACACCACAAGATTCCATTTTAAAATCAATTTCATATGAATTATTATTAAATGGCATACAATTTTGTTCTTGATATAATGACAGATATGGTGAATGATTTGATGTACACGACAAACTAAGTACAACTTCATTTGGATATGTTAATGTTATCCTTCCAACAGGCACTAACAGCAACAATAGAGCCGATGCACCGCCAATTGTTGAAAATAATGCCAACATTATCTGCAAAAAATCCCCAAATGAAAATTTTCGTTTTTGGAATTTCCAATTCTACATCAAGGTTTTAGTCTTTCAAAAAACTATATAAAAAAAAGAGCTATCAACAATTGTTTGTACATCTATTGTGAACAGAATCAATAATTTTATTTATTTAAATCATTTACGTTGCATATATGTTTAAAAAATATGGAAAAACCCACTCAAAAAAGATTTCTTTGATATTCAAAATTTTCTATTGTAACGTGATTGCGTAAAATAAGTATTTATTAATAAAAAAATGCACTATGTACAAATGAACATTCGTTTAAAGGTCAAATTAAATTTATATTAATAGTTTTTAAGAATCATCGTAATCGTTTCAATTAATTTTTATATAAAGGTATATTTTTTTTCAGTTTTTTAACGAACTTACTCTGAAATTTCCAATTTTGTCAGCAATCATACCAGCTAATGGTGGCATTAAAATTGCAATTACAGGTGTAACACCAGACATAATAGCCGTTTCTTCAACATTTATACCTAATTCTCTCATATGTATCGTCAAATATGGATATAAAACGAGAATTGCTAAAAATTACAACATTAGGAACAACAACAAATTTTTTTCTCAAACATTTTACTCGATGAATGCATAAAAAACAACAATTTCAATGGTAACAATTCGCGTTGTTTGAAATCCTTTGCGATACGATGGAAAAATAATTTCATATATTTCATATTCATTTTGGATTCTTTCGTTTGTGCGTTTTTTTTTCGAAAAAAGTTAGCCCATATGTCTGCAAATGAAACAAAATACGATTATTAAAAAATTATCTTCGCCAAAATGATAAAAATAATAATAAAAGACGATCATTAATAAGTAAATACATATCCTGTTTTTACCATAAATATAGTTTAAAAACATACATAATTATTGTTGACGATTATACTGTAATAATCTTGTATTATTATTAGGTGTTCCTGTTTTACCACAGAATATAATCAAAAAAATATCTTTCTAATGACAACTAATTGCAATTTTAAAAAATGTTTTATTACAGTTATTATATAATAACAAAATCGCAATACAAATACAATAATTTTATGAAAATTATTCAAGGATTTTCTTTAGGTTAAGGGCATCTAGTTATACGAAAAAAATTTATATAATATATAAATATTTATTTAAAAATTTAAGGGTTTTTAACCCTGAAATCATTTTTTCATGTCAAGGAATTAAATCATTTACTATTTAAAGATTCTATTTAAAATTTTCGATTATATTATTGTGATTATCAATAAATAAATTGAATACAATGTTGGTTAATTGTGAAAGTAATTAAAAAATGGTTTTTTTTAGTTGAATTGCGAAAATCAAAAGGGTACACTTTACAATGAAATGCAAATAATTAACGTTACATAATATTTGTGTTGCTATTTATAACAAGTTTTTTGTTAAATTGTTATAATAAATCGGATTTGTTTATTAATTCAATTACAAATGAATCATTTTCTTTGATAACGAAAATACCTTTTTAAAAAATCATACATTTTCAATGTCAATGAATTTTATTGCAATTATGCACTATTGTTTATTATTAAATAAAAAAAAATCAAATATTTAATTATATATTTTTCCACCAAGTACTTAGCAATTATATAATTTCCATCATATATAATTGTATTTTATTTATTTTGTAAAAACTTCTAATAAGATGAGTTAAACAGAAAGTTTTACAATAAAACATACCCTTTCTCTTTTTAACACAAATAAACTGAATATTTGCGGAATTTCGTACATTTTTATTATATTTCTTTTTACAATATTATAATAATGTTGTAATAATTGCAACAACAATTAAATAATCATAATAAATCAATTTCGAAATAATTTTAAATACATTAAATTTATATACCTATTGAAGAAAGTTCTTTATAAATTCGATTAGAAAGTAATATATATATCAAAAATATTCAAAAATTATTAAAACGCTTTCTAATCAACAAAAAAACTTGGAAAAAAGCTCACCAACTAGGTAAAAGTGTCACAGATCACTAAATTTCGTTATAAACAATAATATTTCTTGCACACCTTAAAATACACAACTTTTATAGTACGAGTTTAGCGGATGGAATCAATTGATGTGTGTTCGTACGAACAAAATATATTATGTATAAATGTATGTGAAACACCAATGGACCAAATAATACAATCTGTATGCGAATAATAAACTTTTTAAACGTCTTTTAAATCATATTTATATAGTGTGTGTATAATATCTTCATTCTATATGCATATTATGATTAAAATACTGGTTTATATACGATCGTGCACAGTTAACAACACGCGACTGATTCTTCTACCATCTTACACCTTCAATTTATATAGTAATGCAATTATTACTTACCTATGTTTTTATTTGTATACGTATATTACGTTATACTTGACCCAGGAGGTGAATTAATATTTGTTACCACTCGGTATTTATTTATTTCAATTTACAGTTAAGACATTTTCAACTTGATATCCACTTTTAATGATTTTTTTTTTTGGTTTTTTTTTTGTCTCGGTTTTTATCTGGCACAAACCAGCCCTTATTTTACTATGCTAATATTTTTGTTTATATAATGATTAGCGTTATTAGCTATAATATATATAAGTATTTGAAAACAATCCAAAAAAATTATTGTCATTCGATTTTGAATGCTAAAAAAATTCTTGTCTTCTAATACAAGGTCAGAAAAAAGTCTATAATGTATTTATTATAATTGTATTTATTTAAATAATTAGTAATGAGTTGTTGGATGCTAACTATAGCAAAAATTGTCATTTAAAATAGAAGTCATTTTTAAATGAATTATTCTATTTACGGTTCTTTTTTTATATAAAAGTTTTATTATGAATTATTTGACCTAAAAATAAATACTTTGTACAATAAATAACACAATATATGTATGATTAATTAAATAAAATGTGTAATTAATATTGAAATTCAGTTGGAATAAAATAATGCAGTAATTGAATTTTGTCATAAGGAAAAGTACTGAAATGTTTTTGAGAATATTTCTCTCGCTTGATGTCCTATTAGATAATTATTTCTAAGCGTTAAGTTTCCGTTATTTTATAATGTGAAAAGTGGACCCACAAGTTTTGCACTTAACATTGAACATCAATACACACCATCACGGATCTTTCCTTTCAATCTTGTCTATTCGTACTTAGGTATACATATATGTTGATTTTTTTACAAATTGAGATAAGTGTGAAGATATGTGATATATCAGAAAATTCCAATGTTTCTTTAACGGAACAATTTGTTTCAGTCGTAGTTGAAGAAAGTAAACAAAATTTCTATGTTAATTGAAAAAATTTGCAAGTTCGCGAATTTTCTGGTTACGTAAAAGTAGATAGTGGCAAGTGAAGGGTTATTTATTTGTCTATAAATTATTACGCTTTAAATGAAATCATTCTGAAAATCCCTTGAAGACAACTTAAAACTTTTATAAAAAAAGAGAAATGTTAAATTTTAATTACTTAATACATTTTTGCGATGGCCCAAGACATAAATCTTATAAAACTTCCTTATTTATGAATAATAGGAGTAATATATTATAAATGAGAAATTAACAAAATTAGACGCTATTTTTGAAATTTTTTATTTCCTTTGAATAAATAGACCATTTATTATAAAAATCTCATTAAAATAAGTCCAGAAGTTAAAAATTACAAAACAAAACAAATATAAATGATTGATACCATAAGAAAATTTAATCAAAGCCTTAATTAGTCATTTTAAAATATTGTACAATTCCTGCAGAACTTTTTTTGAATTAATTTGTGATTGATTTTACAACACGTGTCGCCATCCATTTCCAACTAGCTGAACTTTCACGTGTTCTTTTTAATGAAAATAATGTGCCCCAAACTGATCTGAAACAGCTCACACTTTTGACAAGTCTACTTTTTGAGGTTCGTTTATGTTTACCGATATTTTGTCATAAAAGTAGATTTTATAAACAATTTTATGACGTTTACATTATAAATCACCCACACCTTTTGTTCTACAGATGGTTTATTGAAAATCTCCTGTAATTATGATAAGAAGATAATGATTTTCGGAACGTCTAAAAAAATTAGTAAGATAAACGAGTAGAACAAAAATGAGACCATATTTTTTACATTTATAATAATTTATTAATGTGAGTGTTAAAATAACATATTTTTCTTATTACTAAACACATTACTCATAGATAAGTCATTATACGATGGACGTAAACTATAAAGATGGTAGAAATAAGGACGTAGATTGGTCACGTTACGGCCTAGGAACGGAAAGTTCTCAACGTGTTCGTGCACATACCAGTGGTTTTGTGGATTTGTCAAACGATTGTGATTATGGGGCTGGCGGCCATCAGGCCTCCGGTGCAAATGAGTTATTCGCCGAAGAACAGGTAGGCACTAAATCCAAAACAAAGTAACACTGGCAGTCAATTTCACAATTAAATTATTAGGGTGACGTTCCATGGTGGAAATCTAACTTTTTTATCTCACAACCTGTTTTATTTGGTACATGGGATGGTGTATTCACTTCCTGCTTAATTAACATATTTGGTGTAATTGTTTTTTTAAGATCTGGATGGATTGTTAGTCAAGCTGGTATATGTAGTGCTGTTTTAATTGTTCTTTCAACAGGTACATATTGAAAAATCTGTAATATTCCATAAATTCCATTGTCTGATTTCAGTTATAACAGCTTTAATATCCGTTTTATCTGCTGTTGGAATATGTGAACGTTGTCGTATTGAAAGTGGTGGCGTTTATTTTGTTATTGGACACGTTCTCGGCTCTAGATTTGGAGGATCTCTTGGACTCTTGTACTGTTTCGGACAAGTATAACGTTTTTTTAACAACAAACATAGAATCGCAACTTTTTTTACTTTCAGGCTGTTGGTTGCGCCTTGAACGTTCTCGGTTTCGGTGAATCGATGGCCGAATTGCTCGGTTTCGGCGATTCAAAATTAGCTGTACAATTAATAGCTGGGGCAGCTGTACTATTATTAAGTGTTATAAATGTTGCTGGAGTTAAATGGGTTATAAAACTACAATTTATACTATTATTGATACTGTTATTGGCTGGTTTGGACTTTATGGTTGGCAGTTTAGTGCACGTCGACCCAGAAAATGGTTTCGATGGTTGGATGAGTGGAAATTTCCATAAAAATTTATGGTCAGACTACAAAGACGGTTACAGTTGGTTTACTGTGTTCGGTGTATTTTTTCCAACAATAACCGGTATTTTATCTGGCATCAATATGAGCGGTGATTTACGTGCCCCATCAACGAATATACCAAATGGTTCATTAGCTGCAATTAGTACTGGAACATTTTTATATCTTGTATTTATTATATTTCTTGGTGCTACATGTCAACGTGACACATTATTAACCGATTTTATGATTGCTGCCAAAGTGTCTGCCATTCGTGTCTTATTATTGGCCGGTTTGTATGTATCGTCGATGTCTAGCTGTTTAGGGGCCATGTATGGTACACCGAGAGTGCTGCAATCGATTGCATTGGAAAATGTCGTGCCTGGTATCGGCATTTTGGGTACCGGTGTAAGCTGAACTATTTATTTTTTTGATTGTATATATAGTAGTTTCGCTATATCTTTGATGCTACGTCACAAATTATAATTGTACGAACTAATCCAATAATTGTGAGTCAAAAAAGAAACTATGTTCATTAATTAATACGAATTTCTCAAGTTTTACTTGATTGTAAAAAGGTATGCGGGGGACTGCACTAGTTAAATGTTTGTAGAAATTCATAAAAATGATGAATTGTTCGCGAAATACGTATATTCCTAATAGTGCTTAACTACATTCGTATGATTAACACAACTAAATATTTTCCATCTTTATTTAATAGTCCCTATAATA
>SSSI01009956.1:0-10334 GCA_004796505.1 Oryzaephilus surinamensis
TTCTATTAGCTTTATATAAGAATAAAGTTTTGTCAATGTTTACATAACAAAATAATGAAAAACTTAGAGAGAAAGAGGTGTTTAAAAGGATTATAAAACATTTTGTATATGAGTTTTTTTTTTTGTAGAGAATAATAAAATAACTTGTAGAATCTTTTTTTAAACTTAATTAAAAACTTTGCATTTGAATATACTAGATATAATAGGGGAGAGAAATTAATATTTTCAAAAGGGATTATTGACATTATATACATTTTTTCTTTCATCAAATTATCTTTGACTAAAGTCAATAGATTTATGGAAATTTTTGCTTATATATATTTAAATTACCAGGAGAAATAATAAGTGATTAAGTACTTAAATTCTTTTTTTCTACATTATAAGCTTTTAATATTAAATAAAATCGAATATCGTTTAAACTGTTCAACATTTCTTGTATAATTAAAAACTAATATTGGCGTGTTCTTATTGCTTCAGTTCAACTAATGTAAATACACTTTCATATACATACATATAACTGATATTTAGCTACATTATCGTGTTGATCAAATATTAAATCATTATTAAGTGCTAAAGATAGGAAAGTGGAAATTCAATCATAATATAAGTACTATAAATGTATATAATGTGATAATACAAATGTAAATCATGAATTCAAATTGATAAACTATTAAAGTTCATGTACTGTATATAATGCATTAATCGACAAATAAATGATACTTAATTATTATTAATATATACGTTGGTTTCTCTTAAACGATTGATTATTGTCAAAAATTTTGGCTTCAACTGTTGAAAACAAAGGGAAAATGATTAATGATGTGTACTAGAAGTTATTATTAAGAAAGAAATTTCTGTTTAAAAATATATATATTCTGTAAAATTTTTGGAAATGTTTGTTTTCATTTTTACTAAGATAAACTTTTTCATTTAAATGAATTATTATCCACATTTAATTTTATGTGTTTTGTATATATGTATGTATTTAAAAGAGACCATTCATAAAATCTTCATGATTTATACATATTAAATTAAACATAATTATATGTTTAACGTCTAGTTTAATTTACAGATAAATCAAATTATTGATTAGTTAGGATATATACAGGGTGTTACCAGTTAACAATTTGAAAATAATTAACTGAGAAGTGAATTATGTATTTTTTTGTGGTATTAAATTAGACATTTTTATTTTAATTTTAATCATTTTTTTTGTAATACATATACATATTAGCCTTCCTTGTGTCTTTCTGCAAACTATCCTAGAACTGTGCTACGCATGCGCTGTTAAAAAACATTGTTTACATTTACTCTGAATTTTTGTAAGGGCTAAATTCGAGGCTAAATTGGTTCAACTAGTTCTGTGTTTTAGTTAATTATTGTTACTGAATGCGGTGGGAACTGTTCTAGAGTCGTCCTATTAAGCAGTACTTTAATTAAAATATATTTTATTCAATTTTTTCCACATTATATAGAATTATAATTTAAAATCACTCAAAATTGGTTCAGAACAGAATTTATTGTACATTAGTTATGCGCAGTAATTGAATTGGCCTAGAATCATCTCTATTTATAAAACTCGAACGAACGCGGTTTTCTTTAAAGTTTAACATGTCATAGAGCTGTACTACGCATGCGCTATTACTTCTGCGTATTAATTCTGCGTAGTATTAAAATTGTCTTAGAAACATCTTTATTTATATGTATAATCCGTATACTCTTATTTATCTACATACATATATGTATAAATGGAAGTTTTGTTATTATTTTAACTTCTTGGTAACCTTTACAATTAATTACATATATAAAATAAAAATAGTAATCGCAATATACGTATACATACATATTATACATAATATTACGTACACTGCGAAATAAACATCTAATTAATAAATGTAGTTGAATGGTAATCAAATAATGAACAATATTTTTCTATATAACATACGTAAATATTATTTTATACATAATTATGAATGTTCCAGTTTTAGTTGAACAGCAAAAAAAAATGTAACTAAATATATGTATAGAAGAAAACAAATTTTTGCAAGAATAATGTCTATATATGTTGAAGATGATGGCGTTTGTGTTGGTGTTTGTTTTATTTCAGATAAAATGCGAAGCTTTTAAGTTGTCGCCCCATCTCGAACAACAAAATCTATGTATAAACAAACAGTTATCATGATAGATATACGAACACTTAACTCTTTCTATAAAAAAACAGATATTTTCTTAATAGCTAAAATTTCGAACAAGTGCTCTCTATATAGAGAGAGGATGGCCTTTTATTCAAATTTAACCATATGTCTCCCAAACACTTTAAAAGATACATAAAATCACTTCCTTTTAAGTAAATATATGCCGTTTAAAAGTTTTCATTTAAATTTAATCGAATATTAAACAAATACAATTAAATCGACGTATAATATATGTATATATATGAAAATGTTGCAAGACATTATTTCGATAAATGTTTCGTTATATCCTTTTCCCATTTCCCGTTTATAATTAATTTTATTTTGTTTCTACAACCCCCCTACCCCTACATACCCCTCAACACATTTTAGCTGATAAGTTTTTTAACATTCAGCTGGATTAACAAAATTCATGTAAATTTTAAATGGATGTTTAAGTTATAAATATTACAGATTTTAGATAAGCGAACAGAAATTTAAACAAGACGACAGGAAAATTTAGGGAACAGAAGAACGATTGCCATATTATGTAATTCGATAATTTGTGCGAAAAGAAGAAAAAAAAATTAAATTTAAATTATACGGTTAATTTATAATAGGACAGTGAATGAAATTAAAATTTCACAGTTATACAGAATGTAAAACAAGAGCATTTTCTACTTAACATAAGAAAATATTCTTTTTTGTTGTTACCCTTTTACTGAATGCGATAACAATTAAATTTGCAATTTTAATTTAATTTAAGACCAATTCAATATATGTTCAATTTAAAATATTTTACTAAAATTTATGTTATAAAATTCACACTGTTGTTTAATACGGAATGAAAAAACTGGACCTTGATTCTTGAATATCGATACATACTTGAAACAGTTTTTTTCTAATGTTGGCAACAAATCGATAAGTTAATTCTATTGCAAATAGTAGTATAAAGTTGAATTTCTATTGAAAATTGGACATATGAGAATCATTTGATTAAGAATTATCAACTTAACGAAAATAAACAAACTTACTCGTAATAAATAAATAAATAAGTAAATTTGATAGAAAAGTCCACCGGTTAATGTTCAAGAATTGAGGTCCATCATACAGTGAAATCCTTGAATTGAATTACATAGTTTTTTTTTTTCATAATGTTGGCAAAATATTGTATCGAAACGTGAATTATATTTCAAATAGTTTGATACTTTGATTTTTATTTTTTAATGAAAAATTAACATTTAAAAATTTTATAAGTAAAGTTATAATAGTAAAGAATTGTACTGCGCATGTGCAGTTATGAAATACTGTTCACGTTCAACTCGATCGGTCGATATTCTAGAATCGAGGTCCAGATAAAATAATATTCAATTTTTGAATTTGAATTGTTATCAATAAATTACTACAAATTTGTTATTATAGATATCATATGAATGATTAACAGATACAAACCACAAATTTACAAATTTATTTTTGAATGGTAAATAGAAACTCATCCTAAGAGCCCATATGGGCAATAATGCATGTGTTATGTAAATAAATTAATTACACAATTATAGTTGTGTACGATATAGAATTCCTGTTTATAATAAATCAGTTTATACAAAATTTCAACACATCATTTTACTTAATATGGTAAAATGGAATTCGTTGTATGTATATGAAACTAGTTAACAAATGTCTGTTTCTTGTACATGTGCCCTCCGTTTCGCCTATTATAATTTTTTTGGTTAACGCCACCATATACGTTATAATTTAAAGGCTAAATTAGTTATTATTATAATTTGCTGAAATCCTAAGAATATAAATTGTCGGATTTAGAGGAAATACAGTGATTGTTTTTTTTTTGAGGGTGTAAAACCATAACATTTCGTAGTTTTATTTTTGATGAAAATCCTTATGTGTTTTTCTCCACATAAACAGGGTTTTAACATAATCTTAAACAAACAACATATATCGAATAAAACTCTTTTTGTCATGGTTTTATATATGCATTATAGCAGTTTCATTTAACATGCTAAAATTTTAAACATCATTATATTATATTACCCGGTATATAGCCTTGGGTGTCCTAATATTTTGTTAATTTATTTTTTCCTTTAATACTGTGATTTTGACATGTCACTTTTATGTATAAAGTAAAAACTTAAAATTGAAACATAAATTATTAAAATATCAATAATTTTCTCTTTATAAATTATTAAAATTTTCACAGTGAAATGCATTTGAAAATATTATATGTATAGGTATATAGATATACATATATATTCTTTTAATGAATTTGATTTCAAATAAACATTATATTGTAGGAATGTCGCATTATTTACACTCGAGTAATTTGTAATTAATATCAAACAAAATTTTAGAACGTGAAAAAATATTTTATTTCTACATAATTAAATTCATTAAATGAAAATTACATCTATTTAGTTATTTACACATGAAATAATTTTAAACCAATTTTTCGATTATTATCTAAACATAAATATTTCATTAAATTAAGTGGTTTCCTAAAATACTTAAAATAAAATTTATATTCTTGATTTTTAGAGCAGGTATTTTCCTTCTCCTCGCATTTAGAAACAAAAATATACATACATACAGAATACAGAATTATAGACTAAATAACGAATATGTGCATAATATTATAATTAAAAACAGAACATAACATACATATATATGGCCCCAAGCCCCAATATTCAGATAAACTATACATATATGTATGTACGTAAGATATAGTATTATGTATTTGTAAATGTATGGAGTATGAGGAGCCGTTCAGAACATTATTATTTGTTTTGAATATACATACCTATATTTGTATATTGGTTTAAAAAGTATATACAAGATTTTAATAAATATACGCTACTTTTTATATTTTTTGATAATTAAAACACTATCGAACAAACGTAGCATCAAAGATATTAGCGAATAGCAATAGGCAATAGGGTATAGAAACTTTTGTATGATATCATGATATGTAAATTTGTATATAAAATATTACAATTCCATATATAATATGTACATACATATGTATAATCAATTCGAATTTATATTTTATACAAATTTTTATATATTTATTAAAATTTTGTATATATTTTTCAAAACTATATGTACCTGTTACATATATTCACAACGAATAATAATGTCGTGAACGGCCCCTCATACTAGAAAAACGTATAATATAATAATGAAAATCTGATATTTAATAGGGAATTGAACTAAAGAGCTAACGTTGAAAATACTCGTACAACAAAGATATTCCAGAATTTGCCATATAGACTATATACTATTTAGTTTTGAAACAAATAAACTAACCATATACAGAATATGCAACCAGCTAACAACCCGGAAATTCCCAAACCTAAAAAAAGGCCATATAAAATCGAATAAATGTGATAGTTCATTTACGTATTGATGAATTAAATACATTTGGGCATTATTGTATCTGTATAGATATATAAGTCCGTTTTTAAAAAACATGAAAGTGTATATCACTCGGTATATCATTTACAATGAATAAAACACACAGTCAATTGACGACAATGGAATTTATTGTGGAAAATTTTACTTGCAAATAATAGCTATAAAATTCGTAATTTTCAAGTTATGTTGTGCGTTGGTTCTTCTCTCAAAAACTGACTTGGAGTTTCTAGTGGAAAATGGTGCGATGTGCGACTTTCTACTAAAATCCCACAAAACCTTTTGTGAATAGAATTTTAATCTGAAGAAGGCAACTTTACGATAAAATAAATAAACTTACACTCAAACAATAGATCCTATCTTGAAACTTCACGTTAACTTACAAATACATATTACTTTTATATACGAGTATACCAAAATTCATTTTTATCTCTCATTTTCGGTATAATTTGTAAACATATTTATAAACACCCACACAATTATGTTTTAATTTAAATTTTAGCACATTTAACACCCTTTAAATAAATATTGAATAAAAGAGTAAAGTTTTATCATTGATGCTGCTTCAACAAAGGTTTTTTCCGAGGTTTTTTCTTTTCATTCATATAAAAACCGTTTGAATTCAATAAAAGTTAAACGTTAAGTTGTTATTTTCTTGATTTGATAAGGAAACTAAAAAGTAATTTGACCGTACAAGTTCATTCAAACAAAATTAACAATTTTGACACAGGTAAGCTTTAGTTTATAAACAAATATTTACTTGAAACTTTTACTTACACTCTTGTAATTTATCTTTTGCATTTCAAGCAACTTGTATTATAATATTCTAATTCAACTTGATGTATGTACTATGTATGTATAGTTTACAAACACGAGCATGTGGTAATAATAATATTAGTATAAAGTTTTTTCATCAAAATAGGTAGTTTATTTTTATATACAGAGTCGATTAACAGATAGACATAACTTTATTTTAAAATATTATTAACTTATTACTTACATATTAGAACAAATATCTTAATATCTATGTCAAGTTGTCAAGAAATAATAAATAGAGAATATATTTACTTGTTTGTTTTTTTTTTTGGTGTCACTGATGGAATGTAATTTGAAAAAAATCATCCATCGCCAAGTTTATTTTTTAAACATTGTGGAGGCGGTTTTACATACCCTACGGTAAAATTCTATAATGTATAATAAAATCGGTTGTTGCTGCGTTTTTGCTCCAGGCGACTTTTAATAGTGCCATCTGTTTTTATCGTTATGAGTTAAAATAAGATAAAACAAGTTCAAGATCGCTCGGAGCGCACGACGAGCTTCGAATCAAACACTACAAGCCTTTATCGGGTTCGCCACATCGAATCTCCGTTACCAATTTTTGGTAACTCTTTTATAAATTCGTTTTGTAGACTTTTAGGATTTATTAGTAATTGTTAAAAATGCAGTTATTAAAATTCTAGAAAAAATATTCATATGTGATAAAAAAGCTTTCAGAATATCCGACATTTTAGGTTATATGGGGGAAATAAATACATATAATGATATTTTGAACGAGTTAACCTATTCCAACCTAATTTAACCCACTGTGTGCAAAAAATATACATAATGTGATAGAAAAGCTTTCAGATTATCTACTATTTCCGGTTAGATTTAATTTTGAGAGAAGTAAAAGTAATGATGCCTTAAAAGTTTAACCTATTTTTAACCAAACTTAACCCATTGAGTGGGTATTAATCAATTATTCTAAGAAAATATATCGTCAAACAAATTTTGCTATATGTGGAAAACAGCTTATAAATATTTGTGTTGTTTTTTTCAAATAGTTACTTATGAACTGTTTAAAATGCATTTTCCAAAGCAGAAATTGTAAGTAACTGATGTTAAATTATTTATAACATCAAATAACAGGACTGAAACAAAATAACGATCGGAAATATAAGAAATCCACTTAAAAGCAGTAGAACGAAATTAATAAATAATGCAAAAGGCCGAAAAGTTCAGTTTTATCCAAAAATTTGGCAAAACGAAATTTTCCTCCCCACCAACTCGAATCCTCTTTAACATAAAAATAAAGAATGGATAAAGACTTTGTTATAGAATTTCACTGCTGAAGTTTTTAAAGCTTACTGCATACAGCGGAAAGAAACTTTTTTGTATTTATATTGTCATTGAAAATAATTACAACTCTTAAGGGAAATGCGAAATACGAGAAAAAGCTACAATATTAAAAATCAAAAGTATCATTTAAAAAAAAAAATTATATACATTCACTAACAATTTCATATTACGTTTTGCTAACCTGTATAATTTAATGATATTCAGTTGCTAATTATTTTCATATTTTGGTACACCCTGTAGGTATATCTTATATGTATGTATACAGTTGTACAAATTTGATTACGTATATTATCAAAATAATACATCATTCCAGTAAGTAATTAAATTTATGATGATATACTTATTTTCAAGCTTATTTCTACCTATATATAAATATTACATGTGTAGTGTGTAGGTAATTTGAATAAAAAAAATTTCTAGTTGTTTTATACTCGTAATAATTAACTGATTTGTCTCTCGTAACTTTTTATGACGTTTTCTTTTTTGAAATGGGGTTGAAGTCTGTGAACTTAAATAGTAATCTCATTTAGTTAATTTAAAAAAAAACTAATTTTATTAAATTTTAGGAAATTAAATCAGTTAAATGCCATTTTAAGAGGGCCAAATTAAATGTAACTGTAAAAGCTAAAATTGAAAACAAAATTCTATTAAGTAGTTCAAAAGATCCATTTAAAATATGACTTGTAGTTGTAAAAGTCTATAATGTCATTGTAAATAAGTCCTATGTTCTACGTCAAGTATATTTTCGTATAATATTTACTATTGATTTATTGACTTATTTAATAATTTAAATTGAAAAACTAAGATATATCTATTTGGAGAGTATTTCCTATTCCATCTTGCACCAGTAAACTAAGAACCATTTTATAATTTAATTGAATTAGTTAGAAACAATTATGTACATATGTATATTGTATACCTAATGTAACAATTAAATAATTATAATACTTTCGAAATTAGTTTAATTATAACTTATAAGTTGTTTAATATTGTTTGTTAAATTTATTAGTAAATATAAAATGAAATTTATCAATTTAGAAAAAATTCATGTACTTCATTAAGTTTGTTAAAATACTGTTTACTATCTATTTCAAAGGTTCCCCAAACTATAATGCAGATGGTATGTTGGACAAATTTATGTTTTCATTAAGGGTATTAACTTTCCTCGTTAAAATATCTATAATAGTGCTATATAAACTATAAAGGAGTCTACTATAAAAGTTTTATAGTGATAAATGAGCATTGGAAAAAATCTTTTAAAATAATTGAAACGAAAAACTGCATAAAATATTCATATAATATAAACAAATATTATAATCTAGAAATTTATTATGGTCTATATATTTATTTTATACATTTATGTGGACATATAAATGAAAATAGATACAGTTTAGTTAATATGTAATATAACACTTTTCCTTATCAATCGAAAAGATTGAAAAAGAGAAAAAAGGTCACGTGGGAAATAACCATCACTGAATTTATAAACGGCCAGGTTTTACCAAACGGTCTATATGGAATTTACCAGGTCAATCCCTATGTAACCTAGTCGAAGTGTGTTGTATACTTGCCAATATTGAATAAGAATATCTTGTTACATACTCAACTGACATGTAAAAACAAAAATGTATCTTGTACTAGATAGTTTCACGATCAACGAACAATTTTCCTAAATATTTTGTAAATAATAAATGAATTTTGAAAAATAAATTAAAATTCTACGAATTTATTTAAAATTATCTAGTCTCCTCTAGTATCTTTAATGTCATATGACCAATGGGCTAGTTGCAAATTTTTTTTTTATTCTTTTAATGTAGACGATATTCATAATTCAGAAAATGTACTTACTTTTTTACAATAGTTTTTTTTTTAAAAAATGTAAAAACGCAATTTTGACATTTCAATTATTTTCTTAGTACATTGTGACGTCAATAAGTAAGAAACTTCCGGCGGACCGGAAATAACAGTTTTTGTTTATAGCATAACCTCAATTGTAGTTTTCAACTTTGGTACAATTAAAAAATAAGTTTTAATTTAAACTGTTACCTACAAAAATAGTGATAAAACGATGTTTTGTTCCATTGTATAACAACAAATTGTCGTTTTCTTTGAAACATTGTAAGGCAATCTTGTTTCACTGCCTATGTTTACGCCAGTCAGTAAGATCTTGACAGCGGTGTCATTTTCTAGTATGTATTTCGCGCGATTATTACTGATTGGCTGTTGTAGTCGATGCTGATGGCGGTGAAAAATAGTACATTTGAAATGAATATGGTTTTTTAACTTTTAATAACAAATTAAGGAAAAAAGATTAAAATGTGAAAAAAATATTTTAAGGGTTTTTTAACACGGTTTATCGATTTCTGAAGTCAAATCTTAAATCCCCCGCTCATGCAACTACCCCATTTATACAAAAGTTGTAATAAAAAGAAAATTTGATATACTTTCATATGGACGTGAATAAATAGCTTATAAATAAATTACTCATAATATTTGGCACAAATTGTTCCAATCAATTCGCCAATACGATCCTCCTGTTTTTGGAAATGCAACGAAACCACCAAATCGTTTCCATCCGGTGAATGCAGGATAATTAATTGGTCGCGACCAGGTGTGGCGGAA
>SSSI01009958.1:0-12764 GCA_004796505.1 Oryzaephilus surinamensis
ACTATATAGATTTGAAATTGTCAGCGTTCCAGCCAGAATTACTGAACACATACTACTATATCTAGTTCGTGGCCCGGGACAAAACATTGTTGCCAACATTGCGGAAAATCAATCTGTAATCAATCAATTACGTTTTTTTTCCAATTTTTTCCCATTTTTTTGGTGTGTGTGAAGACATCACCATCGAGCTACTAGTAGATTTATTATGCTAATAATTAATAATACTGTTTACGGTTCATAAGAAAATTCAATCTATCCACACCATTTGATATTATATACTTATATTTTTATTCAAAGAATTTTATCTCGAAAGCTCTTCACAAATATTAAAAAAAATAACTTTGAATTTGCTATAATATGATATTCTTCCGCATGGTTTAATGATATATAAGTTTTTCATATAAATAAAATGGATTTTATATGACCACGAAGGACATAAATGTAAAAATGGCATTAATTTTCTTATATTTTAAGTAGTTTAGTCCATATGTTGTAAAAATAATATATTACTGTGGTTTGTCGTTAAAGTTCTCTATACTCGTATAAAAATATGGTATGTGAAAAACTTTATATGTATATCACTTATTTCGATAATTATTATTGTGAAGTAGAATTTTAAATCTTTTAAGTTTAGGATTTATAGTATATAGTTTATTCGATAGTATATGAATTTAAAAGTAATATACAATCCCATTAAATTATTTATTGTAAAACACATCAACATAATTTCCCTTTAAGTGTTCATCTTTCTCTACTACAAGATTCATTCACTATAATTTTTATTCCCTTTTGCCTAGCAAAATGAAGTTTTTTTACAACTCATGTTTTAAACAAGAGGAAAAAAATTAACTGCACATTGTAATATGTATAATCCTGTTCGTATTTTGTACTGATAAGAATTTTCGCGAAATATTACAAAGGTAATTCCTTATTTTACTTTCCCTTATTTAAAAAAATAAAAAAAAACTAAGGAATAAAATACAAATGTTTTTTAACAAACAGAATGATAAATGTTTTTGATGTCAAGTGGAGTTTAATTTTTCACGAAAAACCACACACAACAGAAAAAAAGAATGTTACAAAATAAAGTTAAAGTTACAAGAACAAATGTTTATTTACTAAAATATGCATTTATCAAGTGTAAAAGAAGCTCAAGCAATAGAAAGTTGACATGTCGTGAAACCATATGTATATTCAATTCCAATAAACTGATATATATTGTATATTCATTTTTAGTTTTAGTGTCTCTCTAGTTTTACATATATACTAGTTTTTTCTATAAATCAATGTTTTTCGTATATACAAACAAATTTTATGCTTTTATGCATGTTTACACATTTTATTTGACATGTGTAAATATTTTTAAAAGAAAATTCCTACATACGTATAGAAATAATCTGATTCAATTGTCAAAGCAAACTGAAACAATTCGAATTCTACATATATGTACATATATGTATACAATATATATAGATGTCTATATATGTATATGTATGAAAAAAAAGAAGATGAAAAACATTTTCTCTTTGGAATCGTATATACATTGCGAAAATACAAATTATTTACCCAGTCTATAATAATTAGTATAATCCGTTGTACATACCTAAAGCAATTCATGTTGAATAAACCAACAGAACCAACGTTGACTATAAATTTAGCATAATTTAATTGAAAATTACAATTATTATTCAACTATTGTTAATGAACTATATATACACATACACATACATATATGTATATGTATATATATATATAACGGTGCTATTGTCATATTGTTTGAAAAAAATTAAAAAACATTGGAAAAATATTGTTTAGGTGTATATGTATATAAAATCAATCGCATTTATAGTTCTTATATAGTTGTAAGCCTGGTTTATTGAAATGTAATTTGTGTTCATACTATATTGTGAACAGAATTGAATCAAAATGTGGCAACATTGGTATTTCAGTCGACCCCACGCTTTTCATGAACGAGCGTCGGGTCGTTCACAATTTTGTTCCTATTCACTTCAGTGTCGCTGGAGGGGGATTCCCACTATATCACGCAAATACTATACAACAGTATTTCTAATAGTATTTATACGAACGATACCCCTTACCTAAAATGTAATCAGCAATTTTCAATAGACACTAGTAATAATAATAATAATAATAATGTAAGAGCAGATTCATTGTAATTAAATATGTTGATATCCTCGTATATATGAAATCAACCCACACACGTACAATTGTTTGCCTGATGTATTTATATACATTTATATATTTTTTTGTTGTTTATATTCTCTTTCTCTCTGTTTTTGGTATATTGTTATTGTTGTTGTTGTTGTAGATATATTTTATGCGCAATGAGCGAACTTTCTCTTTGTATTATTACCATTTGGTCCATATAATGTTACTCACGGTGTAAGAAGAAAACAGAATGGGACGACTATGGTTTTTCGAGTTACGAGGATAAAAACTAAGTAGTTGCACGTTGCACGAGTATTACCGGTAATAGGAAAGTGGGGTCAAATAAAACACCGACCTTTAGATGACTATTCACAAGGGGAAGCCGGAGAGAACCTTATTCCCTCACCTGTGTGTGTGTGGCGTGTGTGTGTGTGTGTGTGTGTGTCTCTGTCTGTGTGTTCCCTTCAACAGCACAGCAGCCACCTTATGTGATTCACAAACGCCGTATAACCTTTTATTCTCTCAACTAAAACGCATAGCCACTTAAATACGGCTTGGAAACGGAAAAAATATTGTTCCTGCCACTAAATTACGACAGGAAACCCTAATTCGTCTTTAGAATAGAAAATTTTTCTCTCAAACTCTTATTATACAAGCTTAGTAGTCAACTTAATTGTAAAAACTCTATTTTACTGCAAATTATATAACAAACCATTTTTGTGTTAACATTTTCCTAATCTTAGAATAACGAAAAGTATTATGCTTTTTAAGAAATATAATTCGCTGGTAGGGTTTTAAATGAAAAAATGTACACCAACATCAATACAATAATTGTAAATTAAATACAATATATTTAAAATTTCAGTCATTTATTATCCGTCTGATGGTCATAAATTGTATAATAAAGACAAAATTAATTCAATTACTGTGGTTCAACATAATGAAACAAATAGAAAAAGAGAATCTGTAGTGATTTTAATTATACGTATATTATGTTGTGTGGAAAATAGAAAATTCGGAAAAAAATTGCGTACTTGTTAATACGGTTGTTATTTAATAGTAAACTAGAAGGTCTCTAACAAATTTTCCGATAGAAAAATGTTAGGGTTTTTATGTGTGTGTATTTTTTTTATTAAGGGTTCTTAGTTTAGTGAGCCATGTCGACCACGCCTAGGGCCGGGCCTGGGAATTGGCAAAAAAAATATATATCGGATTCATCGATAAGAATTATAATGTTAAGATTTAAGTCATGCGACCATAAAAAAATTATGTATGCAGTAAAATAAGATATCGAACTCGAAACACAAAATTATATACATACATATTATAAGAGGGTGAAATTAAAATTATTTTTATTTTAAAATGCTTTTAAATATATACATATATATAATATAAAATTGGGTTTTTTGGGGAGGGTTTACCTTAGTTTTTCATTAAAATTTATGTACCCTATATATCTATATGTAAAATAAATTTCATTTAACATTTCTTTCTAACAATAACTTTTTATTTTTGATATATTTGGTTTTCTCTATTTGTATGGAATGTACAACCTGCGGCACTATTCTCGGATCAATCTCATATAAACCAATCATAGGGGCAATTCTCGATCCAGTCATATATCATTATTCGAATATGTATCGAAAACATTTTTCGATGTTTCGAAAATCTATGTATGTATATAGATATACAAATGTTAACAATTCACTCATTTTCATTTGTACAACAAGCAAATATTAATTCATAATTCTATTAAATTTCATATATGTATGCATATGCATATATATATACAAATGTGTATTATATTTTTGTATGGAATTGTTAATAATTCTAGCCTTATAATAATGTCAATATTATACAATTTCATATACAATATATGACATGCGAAGATATAACTTAATAATTTGTGTATTATTTTGTTATTTGTATATAATTCTATATTTTGATTGTTTGTGGCACGTAAAACCAAGGATTACTATTATATAATACGTCTTACAAATGTCATATTAAGACGACACTAAGTTTATAACTTGATTTTTATCGTTTTGGGCATCAATTATTATTCACATTCAACTTTTGTTTTCATGTTTTTTCATATTATATTATATAATTCATTTCCTGTTGTATTATAAGGGTTGCTTGTTACTTGTTATATAGGGTAGAAACTGACACACAAATTACTGGCATTCTCATTTCAATTGTAAATAATAACAATCAAATAAACACATTTTTTTATTAAAACAAAATCTGCCCTATTTTGTAATTCAAAGGAAATTCTAATTAAAAAAAATGAAAACAGCGAAAGGGCGTTTGCGCTGTTTTTTATTTATATAGTTTTTTTTATTTTCAATTTAACACTATTATTACTTGAGACAAATCGAATATGTTGTATTGTTTCCGCATTTCCCCTATATACATTGTATAAACAAAATGAAAGCACCCACAATGGGATTATTTAAAAATTTTTTTGTACTTTCACATTTAATGAAGCTCTTTATTATGTGAATTTCATAATTATGCATGAAAAGCCATTGTCCAAATGCAACATCATCTCAACGTGCAAAAGATTGTAACAAAAATTTTTTTTTAATAATTTACAATTATTTTAACTTTCAAGGACGACAAAGACGAAAAGAACTTTATGTATATTTTAATTAATTGCAAATTAACAATAACCGTTAACCCGCAAAATGGTCTCACTTTGATAACTTCTATTGTAAATTAACAAAAGAAAAATTGATTATTAAGCATGGCTTGTCTACAGATTAATTAAAGATAAAATCAGTAGTCCTTGTTTGAAATCTTTTTAAAACTCAATTGTAACAGTTATTCGTCGAACGTGGGACGATGATAAATGAACAGTTACAAAATACGAATAATTTTTTTCCTCTCCTTTTCAAATATTAACTCTTTTTCATATTCATTATTATCATTACATTACAAACAATAGACCATTATATCAAAAAATGGTTTTTTAGTTTCGTTATTTTTTTATTCATTCTTATTGACAAAATATACGTGGAAGAGAAAGAGAGATGAAAGTTTTATTTAATTTATACATATACATATATTTATGTCGTCCATATTTACACAATCACTTTCTTTTCTTGTCAATTAAAAAATACTGTATACTGTATTTCATTTATTAAAATTTATAATGTATACCACATTTTAATATGTATAGACATGCATATGGCATAATAATTATATGATTAATTTTATTTATTAATATAACAAGTATATGTGTGTCAGCCTATAAACGAAATGTGTCGAAATTATAATCAATATTTTGTTTTAAATATGATTTTTAACAAATTTTATTAATGAATAATTCAATTGAAATTTTTCCTTGTCAATATTTTATTTATAATTAAGTGAATGTTTTAATTACAGTTTTTTTTTATTCTTCAATGCCCTTTAGAAAGCGGATGATTGTATAGGTATGCTAAATAGTCCTTGAAGATATATAACACAATAATTAGTAACCGGATTTGTATTGTTAAATGTTTATTAAATATGTATGTACGTATTTATACATATTACATAGACTGATAAATGTTTAAATATATTCTTTACCGATCAAAATACCGTTATAATTCTCCCTTATAGAATTTCATAATAATTTAACACCTGATTAGATATATTGATTAATTTTATATAGAATATTATTATTTATGTTAGCAAAAAAAGCAAATGATTCAATGTAATAAATGAATAATAAATTGTGCAAATAGAAACAGGTTCTTCAGGAAAATTAATTATTTAAGTGTAGAAATTTAAAAAAAATAGACGTATATATGGTGATAAATTGAAAAAGCATTATTAGAATTTCACTTGATATAATATTTATATTCGAGTTTAGTTTTTTTTTTCAACTATAATTCATTTGAAAAAGGAAATTTTTAAACAATCATTTTAACATGTTAATTTCTGCATTATAATTGGAAATATTATGATCACGAAAGGCATAAGGATAATGTTTTAATTTCCATTTAATGTCATAAAATAATAATTTACTTCCTTTGTATTCGGTGAACAATGGGAAGTCCCTATTTATCAGATTTGTTTATTGAATAGTAAAGTGATTACTAGTTTTCTAGTTTTATCACAAATGGTATGCTGATAACTATAATAGCTGACTAAAGAAAAAAAGAAAAATAAAAGATTAACTAATATGATATAAAGACCATTAAAAATAAATAGTTATATATTCCCATATAATTCATATTCATATACATATGTTGTCAAAAAAAATATTATTGTAATGCAATTATACGATAAAAGGGTTTTTATGTGTTATGTAATGAAGAATTACAAGTTCCTTTAAATTTTTTTACAATATAATGTGTTTTTTGATAAACTTTGTTTTTTAACCTTTGTAATCTGTAATCTATAATCGTTTTAGTATTTAAATTTAATAATAAATATGAGTATTTTTTATTTTTATACGCTAATTCAAAAAAAAAACACTTGAAAGCACATGCCTTTATGTTCATCAACTTGTTTAAATCTTTGCAATTCATTGAAAAAAAATCAAGTGTGTTACTTTTGGGTATGAGAGCTCATATTAAAGCGAACTGACGGCTGACACAATATACTAGCACACAAGTACCAGTGAGGGCGCTAAGAGCGTTGCGGTGTAGAGCTGCGCGTGGCATGTGAGCGCTAACAAATGTATTTACGTACTAAGAGAGAAATACCTTATTCGGGTTCTTTTTATTACAGTTCTAGGACGTCCTAGAACCATTCTAAGCATGCACATTTTTAAATTTTGAGCCAATTTTTAATACCTAATGCTCATGCCTAGTATAATCCTAGAACTGTAATAAAAAGAACCCGAATAAGGCTATATAGATATCTCGCTAAAATTCGTTTTATAGACATATGTCGTGGGCTTTTCGTGTAGCAGCGGCACTTCAGACTAGGCTTTTCATGAAGTGCCGGATTAAAAACGTCGTAATCCTTGTTGTAATTTTTGTTCACTAAACCAAACCTAACCTAACCTAATCTAACCATAATCTACTATTTTTCCACATTTTTTCATGAAAAGCCGTTTTACACGATCTGCCCACGATATATAGACATGTTATAAATTTCTAATTCAACTTTTCTTTCATGCGTCTGATATGTGTGCATTCGTCTAAAAAAATAAAATTTGTTCCATAAAGAACAAAAGAGAAGGGTGGAGTGAATATTCTGTGGTTCTAGTTGAAAATGTGTATATAAAAATTTTGTACTAATTTGACAAATTTTCAATATTTTTTGTATAAAAATTGGTCGTCTAAGCAATTTTAGATACGTCATAATATTTATTACTTACATAAGTTTATGTTAATGACTTTTGTTGTTAAACTGACAATTTGTTTAGAAGTGTTTCTAATGACATTTCACCCATTTTCTCATCTATTTTAACATGCTGCTGAAACTGACATGAATTTGACATGTACTAGTACTAAATATCTATGCAATTAATTACAAAAGTTAAGTTCGCTTCAATTTACTCAAAATACATAATGGCATATATAAGATTTTTTAAATATTTAACCCTACTAGTAAATTCTGATATACATATTTAAATATGATTTAAGATTCATTATACATATGTATTATCAAATTTACAATAAATCTTATTCTTATCTAGAAAAAGGAATTCTTAGTTCATTGTGGTATTTAGTTAACCACCAGGCAATATATTTAGTTAACAAGCAAATTGCCATATTTTCAACTAAACCAGTAAAATTTTGTAAAAAACAGGTATACATTAAACGTATGGCATATGATATATATAAATACCGGTTGCATATCCTGTTTACTATTGATAATACAGAGATAATGAGTTAGTTAACAGACAAGAAAGATGCTAGTTAACACTAAATATATAAATATTATGTGTAGGGTAAAGTCGCCTTGCTGTACAGTCATTTTTTTAAATTTGGCTATATCTGCAAAATATGTTGACAATAAAAAGATCAAAAACCATTTTAAATATAATGCAATATTTTTATTTCCACTGATTTATTACGAGTAATTCAATTTTAAACTAAAACGGTAGTAATATTTTATTTAATAACCACAAATTCATCAATTAAAAAAATGGCCAGACAGTTAAATAGTAATGTTTAAAAAAAATGACTTTTTTATATAAATGTCCTAAAAACGTGAAAATATTTACATTTAAAGGTGTAAAAACTCATATTTGAGATATATTCGTTGATATCGATTATGTAACAATGTTTATAGGAGTTATATCTAAAAGGAAATGAACGTATAATTGGCCTAGTTCTCTAACAAATAGTTCTTATTACGTTTTAATAGTGGTACATATGGACATCACCATGTTGTAAGTAATTTTCTATTAAGTAAAGTAGGAAATAATCGCAATAATAGATTTGGAAAATCCAGTTAGTGAAAATTATTTATTAATAGAAAATATAAGTGTATAATATTATACCGTTAACGTTTTTAAGATGATGTTAAAATTTTAATTTATATTATCCATCTCTTTGTATCTCAGACTTGTTCATTATAAAATACAATTACGTTTGCAACAGACATATTGTCAATTAGTTTACCATTCAATTGTATAGGTATATATACATATTATCACATACAGACAGAGACAACAGACTAATAACATTTAATTGGCACCACCTTAAAATCCCTCTACAATAATAATTCATAACCAAAATTGATTTTAATTCAAATTAAACTTTAACTAATAATCAAAAATATATATGTATATATTTGCAATTGTTTTAATATGAAAGTTTGAAATTAAATTTTATTACTACATACACGTTTTACCTTTTTTATTTTAATTAAAATTTCTAATTATATTGCCTATGTAAGTGTTCTAAAGCACAACAACAACAACATCAACGAAAGTTTTATTGATTAGCACACAACTTTTAAGAAGTTTGTTTTCGCACTTAACACAAACTTCAAAGTATTACGCATTTGATAACAAATAGAGAAAAAAAATTATTAAATTACTTTTCAATTATTAATTAACTTTGAAATATATGTACAGTTGTAATTTTATTATTGACTTGAACCATTCATTTTTCTTAAAGAGATAAATATTGATTGAGGTGTTAAATTCCTAAAACTAGAAATAGGATAAAGTCTTTCACAAACAACCACCATTACGCGTTTTACCCTTTATTTATTATTAGTAAAGTTTAGAAATAGTTTAGGATCAGGTTAAATAGTTCTGCTTAACTAAAATTATAAAATAACGATTATAACTAACATCAAAAAGACCTAAGTGGTTTATATTAGGCAACTTAATCGTTATTAAATAACTATGAAAATATTTATAATCACCTTATATGATCACCAACTGATGGTGAGAATAATTATATTTTCTAATTGAATATTTATCATTAATTAATCATATTGCAGATAAGAAAATTGAGTTACATTAACAAAACAATTTTGTTATCGTGAAACATGCAAAATATAATTAAAAATTCTAAAGAAATAAATTAACTCAATAAAAATTTATTGTCCAAAATAATGTAACTACCTACTATTATATATGTATTTATATTATTGTTATTTATACATTAAATATCATTTTTTGATTGTTTCTCGAACAATGCTTTTGGTTGGGGTCTAACGTGAATGTAATTATGTCGCGAAAATATTCTTAATTTCTTAGGTTATGTACATTCACTTTTAATTCACGACTGCGCCGTGCACGCCGACTGCGCCAACGTCATTAAAATTTACAACCTAATCACCTGATTCTCTTCTAGACTGTTTTATGCTTGTGTATGTTGTTTGACATAACACTGACGTGTCCATGCTTACGGCATAACACTCATACTTTATTATTTTGTCAAAACTATTATAAACGTCATTTATTTTTTTCTACCTGAATTAGTTTATATAAATTTCTATTATGATATACGTACATAATAGAATACATAATTATTTATACCTAAATTAACACTGTTATTTTAATTGCATTGCTTAATTGGATCAAGCTTAAACTATTTGCTCATGTGAATTCACTGGTTTCATTATTACGAATGATAAAATATACGAGTTTATATATCGACAACAAAAGAATGTATGTCTATATATGACAGTTTAAATAGGAACTTGTTTAAAAGAAAATTATATATTCTACTTTCAGTTCTGAACAAATTTTTAATCTGTTTAAATTTATTATTATTATCAGTAAATTTTTTTCTTCTCTTTTGGTCATTGATGAAAATGCATTGATGCGTTAAATTGGTGTTGATGGAGCTGTCAAGGACATGTTTGTAATAACTATACGAAAAATATGAACTTGATTTGATTTATTAATTTTCTTTTGTTTAAATAAAATCTCATTTACTTGACCAAATACATATATATATGTACATATATAAATTTTCACTATATGTATTTTTTTTTTATGTCAACAAAGTAGTTAAATCAATTTATGCGAGATTTTTTAATATTAATTTACTTATGTTAACTGTTTTTACTTTAATTAAAATTAATTCCAATAAAAATTCTACACTTTTTCCGCATTTTATGCATTTATAACTGTAAAGGGTCAAGGCTGTAAGATAAGAAAAGTGCTATTAAATTGTACTTGAACAGAAAGTATATAATATACATAATCAAAAAATGTTTATTTATAAATTGTCACACAATTTTTAAGATTTTGTTGTTGAATTCATTAACAAAACCGATTATCGCATATTTTAATATGGAAATTAATAATATTAATTTATATACAAGTGGAATTTGAAAATAATGCACTGTTATTGTTTTAAAGTTGTTTTCATATATCGTATTAAAATGAAAATTGTTTTATTTAATAAATAATATTGTATATACAAAGTTTTCATTTTAACATTAAAGCAAAATATAATATAAACTAATAATGTTCATTTTATATATATAAAATTAATGGTTGAATGAAAGATAGCATGAACTGAATTCAATTCAATTCAAACTAATGTATAATATTATAATTTAGTTTATGTTCGTTTAATTAATTTCACTCTTTTGTATGGTATAAATTGTTAAAACTAAATTTCATGATTGTTGTTCTAAATATATACATAAAACATAAACATTTTATTTTTTTTTACTTCTACTGAGTAAGTAATATACTTTTAAGTTGTTCTATATTTACTTGTATTTTGTACAAGATGAGATCATGATACTATTTTAAATAATTGTTTAATATGAAAATACATCACTTTTATCTTAAAATAAGAAATAGATTTTACAAATTACTAAAGGGAACCATTCAGTTATGAAATTGTTTTTAAATTAAATTTACTATAATAAAGAAGATTTTTAGTAAACTAACTTTTTAAATTTTGAACATTTTATTATAAGTCTGGGTCTTTAAGTGTAGTTTAATATTTGTTATATTATTTTGGACCCAAACAAAAGGATAATGTTTATAATGGCTCTTCACCGGTCCTAAAGGCCATTCAGATGTTAGTGACAGTTACTTAGATTTGTTTTAAAAGCATTTCTAACGGATGTTAGAGACGCGTTTGTCCAATTTAACATACATTGGTTAACTTCCGTCGCTATGTACTTGTATACACTTGATTTATTACGAAAAGTTCTACAAATTGTACTCTAATTAATGCTATCTCTAATAACAAACTAATATATATATATATATAGTTATGTTTCTAAGTGTTTTTAGAAACGTGTTTTACGGAAAGTTAAAATAATAACTCGTAAAATTATGGTTTTAAAATGTTTATTGGATAGAATTCGCAAAACGCAAATAAATCGATAGTTTATTGATTGATAAAAATAAACAATGAATTTAATAGTACTAATAGTACAAAATACAAAAATAATAAAATAAAACTCAATTGATCACAACGATAAACGATAAAGGATTCAAAAGAGACGTCTAAACGATTCAACAGAAAAATATCGAATGATTTTAATGAACAACTGAACTTAATACATTTTCATACGAAGACAAAAACAAAGTTATAATTTAATAAACTGCAAATATGCATTTCTCAGAGAATGACCGTTGTAGCACATATGCATCACCTTAACTTGCACAACCATCATATTTGCAGGAAACGGTTGGCGACGTAATTGTACACCCTTTATCTCTAATGTCGGTGAAGTTGGCTGACATAACTATATTGTATGTTATGTTATACACTTTTTAATCTTACACTATTTCTTGAAATAATTAGGAGTATTAAATAATAAAATTATTAGCTTAGCCAAAAAATGTATTTTTTGACATTAACTTTAACCATAACTTCACTTTTGTGAACGTGTAGGTAAACCAAAATTAAAATTTACTGCTTTACCTACTGCTTAATTAGAAAAAAGTAATTTATGGTGGTTATATTGAGGCTACCCACACTTACACAATTTCAATAAATTATCTAAAGAGACTTACCCTTAAACAAAATTCTGTCACAAAAGTCTGTTACTTTAATAATTAAAAAAATGCAATTTTTGACGTTAACATTGGACCTAACTTCACTTTTTTGAGTCCTATATATTTGTCTTGATAAGACCTACAATCTGTAAACTAAATTTAAAAGTTGTAGCTTTATCGGTTAAAATTAAAAAAACGATATTTTTGAGGTTAA
>SSSI01009959.1:0-84210 GCA_004796505.1 Oryzaephilus surinamensis
ACAAATCAATCAAAAGGAAATTATTGAATATACTATTATTATTATCATAACATATTTGACATACATATTTTCAATTATTATTTTGTGCATAATTAATGATCGTTAATTTTTATTTTACTGAAAATAAAAATAGTTTTCAATAAACGAAATTATTATTAAACAAGCAATATGTACAACTTAACTAACAATTAGCCAGTATTGATTGCAAAATTAATCGATGTATGTTGTAAGTTAAACTATCAATTAAATATAAATTAAAACTTGCATGGATAATACAGTAAAATTAAGTAAATATGAGATTAAGTCGATTTTCTCAAAACTATATACGCAAGCTTAAGATTTCAACTCACTCATTACAAATGCAAATTAGTTTAATAATGTGTTATTATAATCGTTTCCATTAATTTACTGTTAAAAACGTATTTATCCATGAATGAGTTTAATTTTTCCACTTTTCGAAATAAATATCGTGTGTGAAAGAGGACACACACATACACAAACATATATAATTCAAATTATTTATGGCTACGAAAAAAATTGAAAGTTAAATATGTAATTGTTCGTTAAGTTGCCTTTTAAAATGGTTATTCATAACGGAAATAATGGCCATAAATGGAAGACGATTTGTTTTAAATACTTCGTATTTCTTCAGTTTTATCGTACAATCGACGCAAATAAGAATCAAATATACATATAGTATTTACCCAATAAATAGATCAATAACTCTTATGTTTGTCATACTGATTTCAATCTGTGCATATATATATATAAACTTTGTTAATTTTTTTATTATTTTTCCTCCTAACATATTAAACTTATATACAAGTCACGATATTTAACTTGTAAAACTATTCAATGGCAACATTTTTTTTCTTATTTCTTGTTTAAACTTTCAAGAAGATTACAATGTTTGAAACATCGGCGAATTGTTTAGAGAATAAAGAATTGATGGTCATTCAACTGTCATTTAATTAGAAATAAATATAAATGAATTAAAACTTATTTATAGACTTTTTCTCTTCTTCTTTTTATATACGCAGAAATGCATTCTTCTGATCAACATTACGTAATTTAAAATACAACTACATACTATGAAATTAATATATTAATATTAATAGTGACTTGACATGTTTAGATAAAATTATGTTAAATTTCTAGTACTTTATAATATTAAATGTACAGGGTTTAAAACAGATAGGTAATCAGCTTTCTAAAGTATTATACATTTTAAATTACACGTTTACAAAATGAAATAAAAGCAAAAGTAAATTAAATGCATAATTTTTTGGTATTTGCCAATAATTTTACAAACAACATCGTGATTTCTAAAAACATTTTAAACCTCTCCAACGTCAATAATGATTTTATTAAAACACAACGTAAATAATAATTATGTAATTAAGAAAGCAATAAAACTCAATTCGAAATAATGAACTTTCTTTCAAGTTTTATCAAACAAATGGACAAAACACAGCTTCTGTTTCTAGAATTCGTTTTTTTCAAATATAAATTGTCCTTAATTATGTATATTGTGTTGTTAATTATAAAATTGGAAAAAGTAAAAATACAACGGAATTGCAATTCTAACCTACTAGCATAAATTATATACATATAACACGTATATTATACGTATTTTTTTTGTTATTTTGCGAGATAATTAAGAATAACTATTAGTGTGTTATTGAAAAACAAACGGATGTGGGAAATACTTGTATTTAAAAAAAACAAACAAAATATATTAGTCTCGTTAAGAAAGTCACAAACCGATTTATTCTAATTTCTAATTAATGGCCAATATATACCATGTTACAAAAACCGTTATTCGTTATTTAAAATGGAATTTATAGTATTAACAAAAGATTTATCTGAAAATTGTAGCCAACAAAATAACAACAAATAAGGAGATTTTCAATTGAAAATATAATTTGAAAAAGTTTAAACATTTATATTGGACATATTTGATAGAAAAAAAAAACATGAAATGTATTCTGTTGTCGTGTATTAAAAGTTGATTGTTAAACATCCTTAAAAACTTCATGGAAGAATAATCACAATAAAATATATCACAAATTTATCATGGTTTTACTTATATAAAATAAACTATTTAGAAAAATAACGTAATCCTTGTATAAGAAATATAGCTAAATGGTGGAATATGCCCTCACAGAAAATTACCAATTTCACACTACAATCTAATATTGCATTACTGTAATTATATTTAGCCTCACAAGTTGAAAACAACCACATTATAATGTAAATAATATAAAATGCATTCCGAACAACTACTGCAAACTTTATTATACATATATTTATTTAAAAGCAAATAGAAAATTAGGATGAGAAAGATTTTCGCAAATTAACATTATATTTTTTTTACTCAGTTACACAAAATAAATATTATATATTCTTATTTTTTTCTAATATAATAAATTTTGAATAAAAATTCTCACAGCACAAATAACAAGCCTAGTTTTCACACTTTGTAATTCACTAATGACTGTAAACAATTCTATTCGTGTTTTTAATAGATACCGCTACAAACAGTTTTTTTGGTACATTAACATTTTGAATTGTTATTAAATTGTAAACTACATATATACAAATATGACAATTTAAACATACATAAACACCAATTAGAGTGCTTATAGTACGCAATAAAATTAATTTCATTTTAAACAAAAGGATATTATATATTTATTATGGTCTCGTTAAACATTGAATGATTTACGTTTTGACAACAATATCAATCAAATCAAATTGATTTTACAACTGCATTGCTTTTTCATTTTTTCTGTTCAATTATATCTGAAATACATACATGATCATTGAATCTGTCATAAATTTGTGTGGAAAATATTCAATATTTAACCATCTATTAACGATCGTCGCTATAAACTTTAAAACAATTTCACTATTTATTAACTACAGCCTATATTTACTACCTATATATGCAAGAAATATACTGCAAGATGTTAGTTTTTATAATCATAAATTTGAACAGGAAATGTGTAAATTAAAATTGATATTAATTCACTTTTTATTATGACACTTTTATTAAAGCTAGTTACGAGCTTTATATTTTTATGAAAAATTTCCAACGTTTTTTTTTAATTTTTTTATTTTTGCAGAATTTATTACCGTTACCAGCTGGTGCCAGTGCGGCTTTAGTAAAACCAACAAAGTATTATTACTACCCACATAATCAGCACATGTATTTGTTGCCTGAATGTGCCATCCAACAGGTAAGTGCATCAATGCTTGAAATTGTCACAAAAAAATGATTTGCTGAAATATTTCCTGAAAAAGGTCTGCAACGCCGTCTACATACGATTAAATTGGACACAACCATTATGTGCATGCCCATCAAGATACAGAGATCCATGTTCTGCATCATTAAATTCAGATGATTTACATACAACTGAACTTATGATTGACAGAAAATCAAAGGTTCGTATTTATTTATATATAAATATAGTCAAATATCTCGAATGATATCAAAATACGTTGTAATTGAGACGTACAAATGGAAAATACTATATTATTATACTATGTACATATATATATTAGTGATAGTTTTGAAAACAACAACAACAAAATATGTATGAATGCACGATTTGTTAGAAGGAATGCAGTATATACATATATTTTATATAGAAAATATATTCTTTTTGCGGAACACCAACAACGACGTTAAAGCTCAGTTTTACAAATAATAATGTAGTTAAAGTAGCTGCAAAATGACGTGAAAAACAACAACAAATAATAAAAAGCGAGCTTCTTTTCAAACAGAAAAATGTTTAAACATACGAAACGTTTTGAAATTATAATTCTATGTTATGTTATTTTACATTTACCAGACCACACAGATTTTTATGCAAATAACAAACATTACATAAAAGAGCTTCAATAATATACAAATACTTATATAAAACAATTATTGAATTTACATGATATTTTTAAATGGCTTTTAAATTGTTGTCATTCTCAACATAAAAGGATTAGTGTAATTAATTTTTTTTCGTTTAAAAAAAATGCCTTTCCACGTATTATTATGCATTTCTTCAATGCATCATATAATTATATCCATTTAAAAGTTATACAAATTACTTGTTGCAATATAGTTTTCTGTTTATTTTTTTTGTTTCTAGTTAATTTTCTATTTTAATTTTATTTATTAATCTTTACTGTGCAAATCTTGATAAGAACAAACAACGCCGACTGGTGGTATTGCATTATTTACAACATAAATATAATGTTAATACAAAACACATTGAACAAATTATATTTGAGATTCATTAAAAGATTTTCGAATGTTTTATTGAGTTATGAATTAATTACATATTGAATATGTAAATTGTATGTATATTTATTTAAACTTATATTACATTAGACATTTAATATCTCCTTATAGATTTAATAATATTAATTTATTCTATGACAGTTTGGAAAATTATATATACATATATAGTATACGAATCTACAGACATTCATTCGCGATTTAAAGGAAATTTATTTATTTTATGCTAATAATCTGAAACTGCTTATCTGAAACTATGAAACAATAACAATTTCATGGAAATTGTGATGATGACGTTATCAAAGTTACATTATTTGTTTACTGAATATTTGAATAATTGTTAATAATAGTTGAGAGTAAACGAAAATATTATAAAAACTGAATTAATATAGCCAGTATGCAAATAAATTTAATCATAATAAACGCATAAACAAATGCAACTAACAAACAGAATAATAAATTTTCAATATGGTGACACGTTAAATTTAAATTATATATATACAGTTTGATAAATGTATGTATATATGTAATAAAACAATGTAATAAGAAAAGTTTTAAAACACCTACGGTTCAATGCGTTCCACTTTATTTAAATAATAAATTTACTTTTAAACTTGTTAAGCCTAATACCTCTGTTTTATTCTTATTTAATTTTCATTTTTTCTATATTTATATTATATGCCACCTACATTATGGCACTGTACGTGTATGTGTGTACACTTGATTTTGATTTATTTTTGAAAAAGTGTAACTAACAGACTGGAACATATACATACATACGTATATATACGTTATTTTGCTTGAGGACTTTAAAAAGATGTTCACTTAAAAGCTAAACTGCCTTGAAAACACACTAATATATCGGCAAAACATGAGATAAACATTTTACTAGTAAATGTGAACAAATTGCAAAAAAAACAAATAAAACACACTATATATATATAAATGCATGATCTACATTATATACAATTATCCCTTTCGGCCAATACAAAAAACAATCACAACAAATTATCTACGGCGTAAAAAGGAAGACAATCATTAGATTTAAATTTTTTGAAAAAATATAACACAGAGACCCGCATACAAAATTGTGGACATTTTGTTTTCAGTTAAAGGAAATAAACCATTTTATAAAATAAATAAAATAATGTATTCCTTAAAATCTATGGAATATTTCCATTAAATTATAAAAATAGGTTGCATCCTTAATAAATATAACGTAAAATGTTTTCCAATTAATTTTAATAACATTTTCAAATATGTACATATATGGTTATAATTTTGAATCAATAAAACGATAAAATTATGTATGATATTAAAAATTGATTACATTTTAAAATGTAATAATTATAATTATTAATTTTTCAGCGTGCTTTAACTCTTGTAAAAACTTGTGAACCAACAGCTGAAATGCGTATATGTCGTTCACCAAGAGATTGGTCATTATTGGCCTTACAAAATATACGAACTGGAAAATCACATTATCTCGTCATTTGTAGATGTCCTGATTCCAGTATTTTAGGTAAGATTCCACTTTCTAAAAACAATATCCTAAAACAAATTAACTGTACATTTAAACAAGAGGAAAAATGATGTGATTTCGTAATGTAATCACGTATTTGTACCGCTAGAAAAATCATATTATTTATGTTTAGAGGGTCCAATGTCCCACGATCAGCCAACATATGCAAGTGTTCCGGGTATAAGAGTGTATGGTATGATGTGCGTTGATGGTACACGCCGTGGTAGGCCATTAAGGACATCTAGATCCTTGGTCGATCCACCATTCCCATGGAAGAAGGCCAAGGAATTGGCTGAGGCCGCATTATGGGATTAAATATTGTGAAAATCTTTCACAATACACACACACAGTTTTCATTTCAGTAATATTATGTGATCTTTAATAATTTTTTTTTTATACAAATCGTACTTATATATAATCGAATTTTTAATTTTAATTAATAAATTATTATTTTTTTTCATATATCTTTATACTAGTATAATTTAACATGCAATTTAGTTTAATAGTATTTTTATTAGTTAATTATTAAATAAAAGTCGTACAAGTATGACACTTAGATCGTAATTTAAAAAAAAAAATCATTCAGTACTTAATTATATTCGCTATTTATAACTGTCGTCTAGCCATATTTAAAACCGAATTATTATTACTTATTAATTTTAATGCATTTCATCGTTAAAATGAATAAGTAATTCAGTTAATCGAAACATTCTTTCATTTCTTAATAATGCAGAAACTTTTAAATATGGCTAAAATATTGGGAGAAAATATTCAAATCTGTACAAGAAGGCATTTGGGCTTTTATTATCGCTATATTTATTACGCATTTATTTATTTACTTTATTTAAGATGATATTTTTTTACTTTTGTATGTAAATACGCTTAATAAAAATTTTTAAATGAACAATCCCATCTTATTTCAACGATTTATCAAAACCTATACAAAGCAAATATAAATAAAACAAATTCATTTTATTATTAATTTACTTATTAATATTAATAATTAAACTGATACTAACCTTAAATTAATTTTATTGGTTTTTATTTTTTCACAACACTAATAATAACTCCCGCATAATAATTCAAAATGTTTTTTTGAATCGTTCAATTTCGTTACGAAATTCCGTTGTAATTCCGTTTAATATTATAAATATAATATTAATGAATATTAACTGTAATTCGAAATTTCTATACCTTCTATAATTTTCAAAAAAATGTGATTCATCTAGTAAAATATTATTAAAAACTAGTTTTACTTTGATGACAACACTTTTAGAAAAGTATATTATTCTGTTTGTTTTTTATTAAAATAAATTAAACTATAAATAAGTAAATTAATAAATAAAATATACGAGTTTAAAGAAAATAAAAAAATGTACACTGACCTAGAATTGTTGTATTGACGGCAATATCTGTGGTAAATATTGGTTCCATTAAACGTTGTTCTTGCATTTGGAAAGCCTTCTCCATTGTGTTGCGAAGCGATTTTTCTAATGCAGCAGTCATTTGAGGTGTAACAGGCAAATTATCTTGACACAATTCAAATTTATTAACAATAAATGCACAATTCATTAACGGTTCCTCACAGATCGGTCCCGCCTTACATAATCCATTGAATGCATTTACAATACAGTGATCGAATACTGATCTATTGTCCATTTCATGAATTCTAACGAATATGTTATTACAGTACGTTTCCGTATTGTTGATTAATACATTTATATTTTCATTAACACTCCATAATTTATCGGAAAAATTCTCCCAATCTTTTCCACAAGCATTATCCAGATGTTCTTTAATTAATGAGACATTTTTTCTTGTTATGTCACTTTTGAAAGTCTTTTCAACACTTTCCGACTTCTCGCCACTTAAGATGTCCACCAAGCTTTTATGTTGATGTGTTTCCACCAATTTTAGTAGATCGTAATTCACCTTAATTATGTCGATTAAATACTGGGGTAGTTGCATGGCACTTATATTAAATATAATATCGTCGTGTTGAAGGCCAGCATATTTATTATTATCTAATATGTTACTAACAACCGTTTCTCGTACGGAAACCATTGGACGTGAAACGTGCACGTCGATATTAGTGAATTTTTTCAAATCTTCAATACACTTAGCTAAATGCACATCACCGGCGGTTAATAATACCAATTCGCCAGTTTCTTGAACAAGCACCTGAACACAGGAATCGGATTGCATAAGTTTCTTTAAACCATCACGTAAAATTGGTAATTGTTTTGGATTAACAGGTTCGATAGCATTTCGTACAATCGGTATTATTGGAACATGTTCGATAAATGGTAAAACATTTAAATCCGTTGATAATGTTGCCGTTCGGATGATGTGCGATTCTAAACCACCAATTCCACAAAAATTTCCAGCTGGCACACAATCAACAAGCAACAATTCTCTACCAAACAGCATATATAGTTCTTGTATAACGACTTTTTCGACGTTTTGCTGTTGATTTGGTGCATAAGTAGTTGGTAATATGTAAATTTCTTGTCCAACTCTTAACGTACCAGTAAATATCCGAGTTAACGCTATAAAAACATTTTCTTCCACAGTTAAAATATCTTCTTTCTGTTCTTCCGGTTGTTCTTTTCTCTCTACAGGTTTTTCATCTTTTGTACGAGGTTTTGGTACGAACACTTTCGGTTTATTTTGCGACAAATTCTTACTATTAACGGAAAACATTTTCGAAACGTAACCAAGTGTGTACGTTTCAGATGTATTAAACAATTTGAATTGAAATATCATCTTGTCGATGGATGTGCACAGTTCTTGATCTTCGCAATATTTCGTATAATTAACTAAATAATTAATTTTCTCTTTAGTTAAATTATTTGGTGGTGGAATAATTTCAAGGCACTGTAACAATATTGTAACTGGTAACGGTTGCCAGGCTTGTAAAATAGCTCGAATTTGTATTTTAGGATCGTTGTGAGTCATATCTCTGGTCACATTTGAAATACCTAATTTTTTTATTATATTTTCTGTTTTATTTTTCTCCATTCTGACTACAATAACATCGTATAAATGCACAATCGTTTTCAACACAATTTGTTTAAATAAGTTCATTTTCTTTTTATCAATAGCTCCGGTTCTAATGATTTGTTTTGAATCAAGGTAATAATCGAAATTCCACATTTTACTGTTTAGCGACTCAACAGTTTCACCGTGTACTAAATTATTTTTGACAAACATGTCGGCTATTTGTTTCGTTGTAAATGCCCAACCATCAATTCCACTAGCAAATATAACGTTTCCACTATCCGGACTGAATAACAGACCAGTATCTTCGATATCAACGTCGTTCACACCTTGGTATGTGTATAATTCGGCAATAGTTGCATTGCAGTCTTCAATAACACGTAGTATTGTATCGAAAATAGCGTCCACATCTTTATGTAATTCACTAACGAATCTGTCGAACTTATTTAAGACTAAAATCATTTTAGCTTGTTCCTGGAATGCCTGTTTGATTGATTCTCTTGTTTGTACACATACACCTTCGACAACGTCCACTAATATTAAAGCACCGTCTGAAACTCTTAAAGCAGCTCCAACTTCAGAGGAAAAATCCACATGGCCGGGCGTATCAATTAGGTTTAGTAAAATTTTTCTATGTTGATTCTCAAATTGAGGATCTGGTACTAAATTTAACAGGGAAACAGCACTGCTCTTCATGGTAATGCCTTTTTCTTGTTCGTCTGGACGGTCGTCCAAATAGCGTAGAAAACCAGCCAAACGTTTACTGACTAAACGGTTTGTAGATAATAATAAATCAGCCAGTGTTGTTTTACCATGATCGACGTGAGCTAATATGCATACGTTACGAATGCATTTTGGATCATTCATACAGTATATTAATTCTGTAGGAGTTGGTTTAATTGCTTCCATCGCTGAATAATAAGAAAAATTTATATTAACATGCTTGTTCTAGGTTATAATTTATATATTTTCTTAAAGCGTTCTATAACAATGCAATTTTTGATTTTATCAAAGATGTTTCTTACCGAATTAAATATTTCTTCATTAATTTATAAATTACTTGTAAATAATAATAATAATTTATAATAAATTAGGTTATGTACGTGTTTTATTTGATCCCTTCGGATTTAGACTGAGTAGCTTAGATCATTTATCAGGGCCGGAGTAAAAATTTTGTGAATGAGTTACTGATTAACTAAAGTTAAATAAAGTCCATTCGTTTAATGAAACGTAATAAAAGTTTAGTAAATATTCTCAAACACAAAAAATGCCGTATCATATCGTATATGTATATCACAATTCAATTTCAAATTATGCAAATTAAAGAAAATACTTCCTAGAATTTTTTGTTAAGTTGCCATCTCTTAACAGTAATTCGAAAACAATTATCTGACATAACAAAAACATAACCCTAAATATCTGTAAATGTATGAAAATAAACAATGTTTTATGGCGAATAATTCGTTTAATAATAAACCAATATTCTAAAATAATACTAAACGTTCTGTAAATATATTTGTAGATAAAATGATAACATTGTCTCAACGTTTAAAAAGGAAACCACAAAATGAGGATGCTTCTACCTCAACAAGAGCTTCCATTCGAGATAGATTATTAGTTAAAGAGGCCCAAGAAATGGCCCAACTTTTACCAACTTGCTGTACTGTTCATTACGAAAATGAAAACGATTTAAGTTCATTTATACTTATTGTTAAACCAACAGAAGGCTATTGGGATGGTGGTGTATTTAAATTTCAAATTAATGTGACTGATGAATATAATATGGTTGTAAGTGGTATATAAAAATGCTGACGAATTAGTTGTTCCTTTAGTTTTGCGTTTACAGCCTCCCGTAGTCAAATGCCTTACAAGGTTATGGCACCCAAATATAACAGAATCTGGCGAAGTGTGTTTGTCTTTACTTCGTCGTCATAGTGTAGACGGAATGGGTTGGTCGCCTATTAGAAGACTTAAAGACGTTGTATGGGGTCTACATGCACTGTTCACAGACTTATTAAATTTCGAAGATCCACTTAACGTTGAAGCAGCTGATATGTATAGAAATTCAAAAGAAGAGTTCAAAATAAAAGTTATGGAATATGTTGCCCATTACGCAAAAGAATAAATATTACAATTTTATTGAATACACTATTCATAATTGTAATATTTATTTTGTATAATTTATGTTCCACTTTTAAAGTGTTGTAATTCAATAAACTCTTCATTTTATCTTAATGTTTTTTGTGATAGTTCGCATTTTTATTCAAAACTGTAAAATTAAATAATTAAATATGCCTTTAATAAAAGACTATTTTCTTTAAATCCTCTATTTTACTTTACTAACAAATAAACATATACAAAATAGGTAGATAAAACATTATTTTATTGAAAAAAATTATTTATTAAATAACTTGTAAATAAAATGTTATATTTTTAAAATAAAAACAAATTCCACATAATAAACAACAAAAGACCAAATAAATCAGTAATAATTCACAACAAAAGGAATGTGTACATAAATTGTTTTATGATTTAAATATGTTTATCAAGTGATTAATAAAAATTTCCCCAAACACTGTATTTTCACTGTTGATTATAATTTTAGTTCCATTATTTAAGATCTCTATTGTAACCAGTATCATTAAATCTTTTGTGCATGTTACTCCAGCAAATCTACAAAACAAATACAACGTATTGCACAACAAAACAACTGAAAACAATTATAATAAACACCTATAAGTGTCTTCTGTATTATAACAAAATCCTAAATTAGTTTCTTTCAATATTCTCTCAACAACATTTGTTATACACTGACTGCAATGTGCTGTAAGTTCATGTAATCCACGTAAACCTTCTTGTTCCTCTAAAAATACTTCTGGAACCATCGCTATCGGCCTTATTAATTCAGTAATGATCGGTTTTAACAAAACTCTAAAAGTTCCTTGAAGCAACATGAAAGTTAAAACATAATATATAAAATAACAGTCATTTTCTACCTAAGGAAGACTTAATTTCAAAATTAACTGGCTGCGTTGAATTATTAAAATCTATGCCTATTATATCAGATACAGTCGAATTTGGAGCTAGTTTTTCGATTGGAGTAAATTCAAGAAGTTCTTGTCGATTAACTAAATACTACGAAAAAATTTAATAAACTAACGCCAATTAAAAAAAATATATTTAAAAATCAACTACCCTTTTGCCCATTTGAATATTTTCAATATGTTCGTTTAAATGATTTTTAAATGTTAAACTAATTGAAAGAAAACGTAAACCATTTATATGATCCAATCTGGTAAAACTATAATCAATCGACAAGCCTTTGCCATCAATACGATTTAATAATTCCATTGATTTATCTGGCGTAAATCTTGGATAAATCGATTTAATTTCACGCATATTTCTACCATCGTTTAGACGAAAATAATTAATTACGGGCTTCATAACAGGCATCGAAATATTTGTATCGTTTGGATCAACGCTTAATAAATATTCTAAATCGTTTTTATTATATTCTTTTCGTGGATCAGTACCATTTAACGGATCTAAACACACTGATGATGACGTTTCATCAACATCTTTGCTGGCCATTTCAGTTGCCGATGTTGTCAATTCACGTTCGAATTTTCTAAATAATTCCATTATTAAAAGACAATTCTAACAATATGACCACATTTACATTAAAACACTGTGAAAATGTGAAAACACCGACACATATCGTGCAATGTGCAATATACAAAGGATGTCCAAACTTATGAACACTAATAAACCGGAAACGAATGGACAAAATTAAACTGGCTATTAAAAATAAAGGTTTTTTTGTTGAAAACAAAGTCATACGTAAAATATATAATTTATTTAATTAAATATATAAAGTTGTAGATCCAGTTATACGTTGAACATCCCTCGTACTTAATATTGATGTTAAAAAATTCTTCATGATTAATAAAATGTATATAAAATTGTAAAAGCTATTTTTTTTTTAAATTTATATCATGATTTTCATATCGTAATTCGTTGAAACCAGAAAAAAAATATGAATTAGTTGTTTGGTTGAGATTTGTCCAAAGTTTTAATTGCATCTTTGTGATTCATTTGTTTTTCTTCTGATAAATATCTGTATTTAAAAAAAAAAAGAAAAAAAAACTATTGAAAAATTGTGAATAATGCATTGAATCATTGGTATAATAAAATATATTAATAAAATATGATAAATGTATATAATATATGAAAACAGAAAAATCATCATTTCTTTTAACTATTTTAGCTTGTTTTAATAAATTTCATTGCTTACTTGTCTAAATGTTCTTCGGAAGATTCTTCATTGGTGCTTTCATCCTCTTCCTCATCATCCTCATCCTCGTCCTCCTGTTCCTCCTCCTCATCACCTTCCTCATCTTCCTCTTCGTCATCATCATCATCTTCATCGTCATCATCCTCGTCTTCACTGCTATCACTTTCACTGTCCGACGAATCGCTGGACGAAGCCGAATCGGACGAACTGTTCGTACCAGAACTTTGCTCCGATTCCCATGAAAACATGTCTTTTTTCTTATCCTGTTTATACGATTTGAGGTTTTCTTCTTCGATAATCGGTTCCACATTACGAACATCGCCTGGTGGAGGAATTTCCGGAAATGGTGGCAAATCTTCGTATCCAACGGCTCGCAATTTAATATAATGAGATAATGAGCCCAATTGCCACGTTTGTGGTTCTAAAATTTCACATTAACTACATTTAATATGCGTTTTATATGAACTTACCGCGATATAAAGATATGGACAAAGGTGCTGGTTTCGATGTTAAAAATATGGTAGCCGCTTGTGACGATATTCGACTTTTACTATGTATTATATGTTTAAATAGTCGAGCTTTGTCTCTAATATCGTAATTTTGATCGTATCTAGCTAAATTAAATATATATTGGCATAGACGTGATGTTTGTTCATAATTTGTTATATATAATTTAATAGATAAATTCATAATTTGTAATTTGACGATATCATCCTAGAATATATTCAATATTTTAGTTGTTATACACTTAAAATATACTTCTATTTATTTTTACTTCATCTCCAAACGTGATGGCCATTTTCCTGAGTACATCGGGTGCAATGAGAGGAACTTTTTGTGAATGTTCGCCAAGCAACCATAAAATAGCGGCCCTAGCTTGGGCAACAGTAATACTGTCGAGTAGTCGAGCCATATGTGTTATAATTTCTTTTGGATCGGCCGCTTGCGTTTGCAATAAACGTTTTATAACAACAACGCTCTCAGCAACAACAGCCTCTGGCAAATTCGAACGGGGCAATTATAGTGAATAACCACACAATATTGATATATTGAAGCAAAGTCCAACTTACTTACCATCTCTGTTCGACAGCAACGAAACTAAACCATTAAGGCACGAATCTGTAACTTCTGGAATTGAACAGGCACATCGGCCGATCGCTTGTATTGTTGCAGCAACAAAATATTTATCACTGCTCGATATATAAGTTTGTAATTCTCGTAAAATAATTGAAACATTTGAATCAGTTGTTAGATTTGTAAGTATTTCTAGTTTTAACAATTTTATATTTGTCGGATCTGATGTAAGTACGAAGAAACTCCTTAAATGCGGTTCGAACATATTTTTATTTTTAATCGTTATTGACGCAATTGAACTTAATACAACACTTTGCACTTCAACATGCGAACGTAACAAACGTATTAACGCTTTCGCCGTTATTGGGTATTCAGTTTTCGGGGCCGCATGATAATATAACTGTGCCACAGCCATAACAACAGCCGCATTTCGAGATAACAACAAAGGCCGTGTAGATCTCAACAACAAACGATGGTCTGGATCTAAACTGGGTGCGGGTTTATCGGATGTGTCGGAGTTTGAATCGTAAAATGGACGGTCCGGTTCCTCTTCATTCTCCTAAAAAAACAGCCATAATCATTAAATGAACCAAAAACCACTTACAAAGCCATTACATGTAAGTTTGGATCCGCAAATTGCGTTCGGGCGTATCTTGTTAACATATTAAGTATTGTGACTTGTCCCCATTCATCGACATCAGCTATCAAGGCACAAAGTTTACGAAACACTTGATGAATTAAATCAATTCGATCTGGACAAACTTCTGTGAATGCCATTACAGCTGATCCAATAACTAATACGGTTTTGTCGGCTAATAATTTTTGTATAATCGTTATTAATTCGGATTTAAGTTCATTATCTATGCTATAAAGTTTTGGTATTGCGTGGGCTGCAGTTTTTCTAACATACGGCGACATATCCGACGAAGCATCTTTAATTGCTAACATAATAATGGGCGAAATCATCTTAACCCTTATACTAGATAATACACGTAAAGCTCCAGCCCGTATAAGTTGATTTGGTTCCTAAAATATATCGTTGATTTAATGATTTCGTTTATAATAAGACAAACATTCACTTTTAAAGCTCTTTGGAAAGTTGAAATAGATAATAAAGCAAGATCTTGTTGTTCTTCAGCGTATCTTTCTAAATAAACGTACACTAGTTTTTTCACTTCGATATTTTTCGAGACAACATTCTTAACGACAGCAGGAAACAACATTGAGGCGTCCCGTCCTTTGGCAATCATCTACAAATGCAATTGTCTAAATAATAATTTTAATAATCATTTCAATTTTCTTTTTCTACCCCAATAATACGTTTCATTGCTTCTAATTTGAGGCTGTCTTTGTTGGAGTCAAGCATCTCTTTTAGATCTTCGTGTCTAGTGTTATATTAAGATTAAATATGCAATTGTAATTGATTAGATTAATTGTTTTTTTGACTTACTTCTTAAAATCTGAATGAAAGAAACTGCCTGCCGACGCTTCAACGGCATATTCTGTATCAAAACTTGAACGGTCATTTGAATACGAACTATTGTTCGACATGTTATTTGATGATGATAACATATTGGGATTATTATTTAATTGTTTATTATATTATTATTAACTAACAAAATACGGTAAGCATTTTCCTGACACGTTTTTTGACATGACATCTCAATGACGTCAAAAATACCGATTATAGCGACAAGCAATTGCTTATTGCAGTGTCCTGCAACTGCAGATCACTGCTATATTTCAAGGCGACAATTTTAATAAGCGCGCCTAATTCAATTTTTGGTTTTAATAGTAAATAAAACAAGTATCGTCTAGCTAAACATTTTTATATTATAAAAATAAATCATATTATAACAATTCTTTTTTTACAATAAATATAGTTATTCTTTGGCAAATACAAGAGCAGTTCTAGATGGAATATAAATTTGTATAAAATTTTTTCTTCCACAATAATGTTCTGGATGTGTTTTATATTTAACGTCTTTACTAATTCTTTCATAGCCGCCAAATAATGCATCATCTGAACATAAAACAACTTTATATTCGCCAGCAATTTCCACACCAATACGATAATCGGCAAAACTTTGTGTTGGATGGAAATTAAACACAAATAACACATTACCTCTTTCAAAAGCAACAATTTTATCACTTTCATGTTTCAAACTAACATATCCAGGATGGGCGTGTAACCAACCATATTTCTCTTCAGTTTTATTCATCGCTGCATCCCATGCATTTAAATATTTGTATTTAAGTAATTCATCATCGACTAAATGCCATTGACGGCGTGCATAATGATAGGAACTATTATTTCCGGCACGTGGAAAATCCAACCATTCCGGATGGCCAAATTCGTTACCAATAAAATTCAAATACGCTTCACCGCCCAGCGCGTGCGTTATAAAACGTATCATTTTGTGCAATGCAATGCCACGATCAATAATCAGCGATGGATCGGATAATGTGCTCATGTGTGTGTACATTTCCTTGTCCATCAGCCAGAAGGCGATCGTTTTGTCACCAACCAGGGCTTGGTCGTGCGATTCAGCGTATGCAACATTCGCTTCCATCCATCTACGATTCGTCAATGTGTGGACAATGTTTCCCATTTCCCAGTTGTCGTCAGGAACGTGTTTCAACAGTTCAATCCATTTGTCCGGTATAGCCATAGCCAGACGATAATCGAATCCTAAACAACCTTCTGTAACTGGCCGGCAAGTTCCCGGCATTCCGGACACATCTTCGGCGATAGTGACTGCATCTTTATTGAAATTATGGATAACATAATTGGCCAACATTAAATAAACAACGCCCTCCGTATCGACGCTCAAATTGAAATAGTCGTCATAGTTTCCACTAAAACCTTGACCAATACCGCGCGAATGGTACAACATTGAAGTGACACCATCAAAACGGAAACCATCGAAACGGTACTCTTCCATATACCAACGTATATTCGACAATAGAAATCTTTGTACTTCAAATTCGGAGTAATTAAACAATCTAGAATCCCACAAACTGTGATAGCCACGCGATCCGTTGTGGAAATAACACGAATCAGTACCATCGAATTGATTTAAACCGTCCATAACATTTTTACTAGCATGCGAATGGACTAAATCGAGTAAAACAATTAAGCCCAATTCGTGGGCACGATCAATTAGACGTTTCAATTGTTCTGGTGTACCATAACGACTGGAGGCGGCATAGAAACTTGTTACTTGATAACCGAAACTGGCGTAATAAGCGTGTTCCATAACGGCCATCAATTGTATGGTATTGTAGCCTTGTTTAACGATTCTTGGAAGAATATTTTCGGTGAAATTGTCGTATGTGCCCACTTTTAATTCGGATGTTGCAATACCAACATGACATTCGTAGATTCTTAGGCTTTTAGGACGTGGCGGTCTTGCATTCTTGAAAATGTACCGCTAGAAAAACACAATTATTCACGATTTACGTACGATTTAAAGCAATTTCTATACTTCTGGTTGTGGAGGATTCCAGAATTTATGTTTATAAATAGTCCCTTGGTCTTTTGGTGGTTCAACAACGTACGTTGCGTATGGGGACAAGCGATCTTCTTTGCCACCATCGTGTTTTTCGACAACCACTTTCAATTCGGATAAATGATCGATGGCACAGGTGCCATCAGGACGAGGTGGTAGAATTAGCTGCCATTTGCCGTATTCCAACTTCGTGTAAGGGTGACTTTCTCGATTCCAACCATCTTAACATAGAAAAAGCTTGTTAAAACAGTCCTACTCGAATTTAACGTTTACAATATACTAAAGTCGCCGGTTAGATATAATTGTTTGGCGCCTGGAGCCCATTCGCGACATATAATTGTGTTATCTGGCTGTGCATTAATCCCGTAATATCTGTATCCTTTTGTGAAATTGTCCAGTCCTTCGCCGTTCTCCTCGATATTTTCAATAAGGTCCTTGAAGCAACCATAACTAAACAATGCCAAGAATTTGAAGTTGGTTTTAATAAAACTTTGTCCTTCCCTGACCTTCTCAATGTCATATATGTTTTTTTTTTAACTTACCGACGTCGAATTTCCCTTTCGTAGGGCCTTAAATAGGGATCCCTGTCCAGTAAGGCATTTATATCAGGTACGTCAATTTCCATCGGATCTAAACTTGAATATTTTCCACCCATATCGAATTACAGCAAGTATTTAACAAAAATAAAAACACGGACTTGCACTGCACTAGAGTTGTTATTTGATCTAACTTGTTGTTTGTATTGTTTTTTCTCATTTATTTAGATGATAACGGGTGTCATAATGTCAGTGATGTAATATAAATTTTATTTGATATCTAATAATAAATTTTCAAAAGTTATAAACTGTGCAAAAACTGAATAGTTTTAATTTGAGGTTAAATTTAAATTTTTGTTGATAAAAAGTTTGGCGAAATGCCACGAACTGTTACGATTTTCAAAATATAACGTCCAACCGACAATTTAAATATAGAAGCTTTAACAATTATAATAATTGCGTAAAAAGAATTGTAATTAGTATAATATATATATAATTTTTCCTATAAAAAGAATCTTTTTTGTAGCAATCATATTATATAGACCAGTTTTATTTACAAATAAAAATTGCGTCCGAAATTTATGAGGGGCCTTTATCATACGAAAATGTTCATATTATAAAACAATTTGCATATATTATATGAAAATTTATATATTATATAGAAATTCTTATATATGTACTTATGTATATACGAAAGAGATTTAAAGAATATCTTCGAAAATTCAGGACAAGTCTAATGTATGTCCTATTTTCTGCACAAAACCCTTCATCATGAATTAAATAGGACTATTCCATTTTCTTTCAATTTACTAACTGAAAACTGATGTTTATTGTGTTATATACTGAAGGCAAAAACTATTCTACAAAATCTACTACATTTATTTAATTGAGGCATACAAAAATAGCATACAATATGTTTGGCAACTGGTCATCTTGTTATAAAAGTATAATTTTTGTGGTGACAGAAGTAGATTAGGTGTGCCTGGAAGAACAAAACAATTCAAAAGAGAAATATAGGAGTGGTTGCACGCAAAGACGAAAATGCATAACAACCGTATTTTACCAAAATATTTATATTTAAAATCAATAATTATATATATGTATATTTTTTTTGTAAATATGTAAATCCTGTTTACTTTTAGTTCATCATTATCTTATAACCCTGCTTTGACCCATTTCGTAGAAAATTTTCTAAATTGATCGCAGTTTAGGCCAACGTGAAAATAGGGGTAGGAGTCGTCATCACGCAATATTATGGCGCTCGAGTTAAATCACAACTGGTGAAATACAATCCAGTCGTATTCTTAGTTCACCCCAAGAAACAACCCTCCTCTGGTTGCTGATAATATGTCGCGCTATTTAAATTTCATTTTTATTTTATTAATATGTTGTACGTGTTTTGCACGTGATCCACCAACGGTGAATATTCCAAATCAAGGCACAATACTCGGCAAAGAAGTGTCCCAATTGAGAATTAAGAAAATTATTGGATATTATGGCATACCATATGCACAGCCACCAGTAAGGGATTTAAGATTTGCACCACCAATAATTGATCCATTGCCCACATGGGAGGGTGTCAGAAATGCCACTGAATATGCACCATCCTGTCTGCAAGCGGAAGCTGATTTAAAAAAATCGGAAATACCATTTTTTCGCATATTGTCCGACAAAAACTTCGAAGATATCAGCGAAGATTGCCTCTATTTGAATGTATTCGTGCCATATGGTAAGAAGTGTGTAAAATTTTTTTAAAAGAAAACAACAATTTTCTGTTAAAATCATGAAATATTCATTATTATATTTGGTATAAATAAAATCCTTAAAATATACGATATGCTGAAGGTAGATTCGTGATATTTATCTAGATTGTGTATATCATTCAAATAAACATGTTTGTAAATTATTTTTTGACACTGACGGCTTTAGACTTTCCTTGTCGCATTAATTAGCAACATTTTAAGTGAACAATTTGTTTTCAAATATAATATATTGATTTATATCTTTTATATTTGCGTGAGTACCAAATTTTAAAATATCGATTTAGAATAGTTTAGCGTAAAATAAAGAAGTAGAAAGGGCTTTCAACTGTTAATGTCAAATGTTGATATTTATGATTTGCAGAACTTTTTGTAGGAAACTGGAGGCGCAAAATTTTATAAGGTTAATTAAGTATGATAAAAGTAGGATATGTCAATAAAAACATCCCCTCATTTCTATGTAAACTTTCAAATCAACTGTTTTTCCTGCAGCTTTTTACAGTTTCATTATACAAAATGCAGGTGTGTGTATGCACTTTACGTTCAGGTGTTCACACGATTATATAAAGTCTAAATTTAGAAACTGCATCAATTTCTTTTAACTTTTGAAAAAAAACCGTATACCTTTAAAATTGTGTCAAATTAAAAATGTATGTCTAAAAAGAAAATGCATGTTCTCTTGAAAGTATATTTAATTTAAAAATTAATTAATTTATTGCCGTATTAACAGTGTTTTGTTAATTAGGAAATTCCGCAATACAGAATATATATTTCAATGTTGTACGAAGGTTAAGGGAGATTTTAATCTTAATACATACATTTTTTTTGAATAAAATTTATGGTATATTTTATATAGGTTCATTTATTATTGGTTGTTTATAGAAAATGTCAAGGCTGGGAAAAAGTATAACACAAAACAATTTCTACCCCGATTTATTCATCTCATTTAATTCACCCCCATCATCATTTTGTGTCTTGTAATAACTATATAACCAGGTACAGGATGCAAATGAACAGAAAATGCCATTTAAAAGTATGGCGAATGCGCCAGGATATGTAATTTGTTTTAAAAGTTGTAATCATTGTAATGATTTGGTTCGTGCAATAAAAATGCAGTCACTTTACTGCAAAATCATGATTAATAATCAACCTTGAATTGAATAAATAAAACTGAAAATGACTAGACTTAAAATTAAGTTGCCCTTTATAGCCGGATTGTTTTTGTTTAAAAACAATTATAATATAGTACGTTTGGATTTTAATAATAATTTCACCGAGATTGCATGTGTATAAAGCAAATGTACGTGAACAGGACCGGACGTAGGTAGCGCTAAATGACGACTTATAGCGTGCTTTCCACTCATTACCAATTCTATAAACACGCAGCGAAAATGTGAATGATAAAAAATAACTTGAGAAAGTAAAATTTTGCAGTCCCTTTTAAATGTTTGGCCCGTATCGCGTGCTTAAATTTGTCCTCATCTCGCATATATTGACCATCACGTCATAGAGGGCTTTTTTCCATTGTAAATTACTAGGTATTTGTGGAAACGGGACAGAATGGCATACGAAAAAACCAGCGGATTTATAGGTTCACATTTATTGATTGCAAGGCAAAATATTATATTAAAAAGTAAATTGCTTTGTATATGTAGACAAATTTCAAGTTCAACGGTCTACAAATTCGAGCAAATTTATTATAGATTGGATTAAGCTCGTTTTTCAATTCGAAATGAAAACAGAAAGGAAAAGTTTGATTGAAGCAGTGCTTTATAAAATCACCCATCCGCACTTTAATTGCACATAGTTTGCATGTAAGAAAATGCAAATATTGATATTACAGTTTTCTTGGAACATTGACCTTTTGGAAAAGTTTCCAACAATTTTAATGCTAATCACTAAAGATAATTAAGCATTTTTTGTGTATAATATAGAATCTTAAAAGAAGAGAATTCATATTAAAAGCTCAAAAGCTCTCATATTTTTAGATTAATTAAATAAATTTATTAAGTTAATGTAGATTTGCATTTGGATGTTTTGTTTTTGTTTCCAGGAAGTGCGGGCCAACAAGGTTTCGCGACCATAATATGGTTTCACCCAGGAAACTTCACAACTGGTTCACCCTCCATATGGAACCCGCACAGTTTGGTGTTTCGTCAACGTGTTATTGTCGTAACAGTTGCATGGCGTATGAATATAATGGGATTTTTCTCAACAAACGACGGCGAAGCACCCGGAAACTTCGGCCTAATGGACCAACAGGCCGCCATGAAATGGGTGAAGAATAACATCAAACTATTCGGCGGCAATCCGGACAATATATGCTTAATGGGCTATGGAACTGGTGCTGTCAGTGTGGGCCTACACATGATAAATCCAGAATCGCGCGGCTTGTTCCATAAAGCGATCGCAATGAGCGGCAATATAGCATCACCAACGGCTGTTAAGCACGCATCCGAGGACAAAAGTCTGTTGGATCGTTTGGCGTACAGTTTTGCGTGCATTCGTAGGCCAACATCGAAACTAATCGATTGTTTGCGTAATGCTGATGCCAAACAATTAGTTGAACAAACAACAAACGTCGACTGGCGGCCGGTGCTTGATGCTGGCTTAAGTAACAATACACCGCCATTTATACCGGATGTGCCACGGAATTATTTCGAACGGGGCGATTTCCATAAAGTGCCATTTTTAACTGGCTATACGAACATGGAGAGCGTGCTTGAAATACAAAGTATCGACAATGAAACAATACCAATTAATGTCACAAATGAATATTTACAGCAATTATTAGCCGAATTGATAAATGCCGATATACCGCCGATAAATAATACGGATTCATCTTGCACGTACAATTTCGACCATATTGTTGATTCTGTTATGTTCTTCTATGGACCAACGAATCCAATTAAAGATCAAGACGTATTAAGAAAAATCATTGCTGATTTTCTTGTTGAGAAAAATTACGCAGCAGCTACTTATTTGCATGCAAAACTTGTTAGCCAACACCAGCGTACGTATATGTATAGATTTGATATGAAACCCACAACGTTGGGCAAAGATGATGGCCTGCCGGACTGGGTGAGTGTGCCCCATTTGTACGATTTAATTTACGTGTGGGGCGTACCATATTGGGGAACAAAATCCGAATGGGATATCAGAGATAAGCGAGTTTCTGATACGATTATGTCGTTTTGGACGAATTTTGCTAAATATTCCGACCCAACTGAGAGTACAATATATCCGGTTAAATGGGAAACTTTCAGTGAAGAAAATCCAGGAGTATTAATTGTGGATAGTACATTTAATATGAGCAATATAAGAAGTCTTAATTATAAAGCATTTGAATTTTGGAATGATTATTATCCAAAAGTTTTGGATATTGCTACGCAATGTTGTGGAACAACTGAATCAAGTGCTAGAAATTATCATCTACACTATATATTAGTCATTTTTACTGTAATATCCTGTTTGGTATTAAAAGTTTTATTATAATGTAATTTAATAGTGCCTAACTACATATATTTATAATAACCACAATATAGTATTAATTAATTCGCCTTTTATAAATTCAATTATTGTAAATGTACAGCTTATATTTAAACAAAAATTGCCTTATTATTGTTATATATTTATGGTGTATTCCTGAAAGCAATATTTGGAGTTGAATTTTTTTTAATATGTATGAATCAACTGTTTTAATAACTGTAAAGAATAGTAGTAAAAATTAAAGTAGTCTTACCTTTTCGTATTTGCAATAAAACTGGATTGTTTTTAATTTTTGAGATTTTGGACCAATAAAATTTTAACACAAACATAATTCTTTTGCTTTTGCAATAAACTTATTACAGACAAAACGACAAACATAATATATAATGTTATTATTTTCGGTAAAATGATCGAAGATTATAATTAATTTCAGGAAATCTCTTGGATCTTTTCGAATTTACAATAAAACACAAATATAAGCCAACAGTTCCAGGAACACACAATAATGAATAGTCTGAATGTACAAATAATAGGAAATAAAAATTAAAATTTATTAATCGAACGAATCGTTTCATTTTATAAGTCATTTATTTGCCCACTACATACATAAATAACATAATTATTAACATATATATGCTATTCAAAAGAAAAATAGATGTGGTCCCTGACTGTAAATTTAAATTCGTTGTTTTTTTTTTCACATAAGTTTGAAACCAATGAGCAATAATAATAAGAAAATATATTAAAAACTGATAGATATTCAAAAATATACTTAATATACCGTGTATATTCTTATTATTCAGTCAAGAAGTATATATCATATTCTAAATGAATAAGTATTTTCCAAAATACATACATATAAGTATATTTGTATATATAAATATTATATTTTTTGAACTAGCAACAAATATATAAAAATTTTTTATATATTTGTTGCTAATATTATTTGTATATCATAGATATATTGTGCAGTATAATTATAAACAGTGACAATGTTTTATATATGTATATATATATAAATTTTGTAATATTGGTACGAATATATAACAGTTACATTAAGGCGCAATATGTAATGTGCAAAAAACACTTTGCAAAGGCACATTGACATACATATTTTCAGTATAACATAATTTTAGACATTTATCTAGACTACAATTTTATGTTTGGATGTAAAATTGAATTAACAAATGCACAAATATTTAAATGGTATTATTAAAAGCTGTTGGAATTTTATACTTGACACTTTTGGGCCTCAAGGTACTTATTTTGATTTTATATATAAATATAATTTACATGAAAACATTATTTGAATAACAATCAATACTTACGTGTTTCGTTGTTAACTTATTTAGTTTCATTTGTATTGTTTATATTATGTAAATGTATAATATACCTATATATTAATTATAATAATAAATATTAAGAATATAATTAATTTGTTTCTTATTTAGCATAAGCCACAGTAAACTGTTAGGTATTGTTAATAATAAACAGTTAAGTATGTATATTGTTATAATCAATTTAAAGGTTGTGAAGAAAAGTAACTAAGAATGTCTATATATTGTATAAATTACGTATTTGCAAAAGACAGCAGATAATTAGAAAGTTGTGAATAAGATATATACAAGGAAAAATGCAGTGAAGTTTGTTTACTGCGGATTTGCTTATAGAAATTATTTAAATGAATATAGAAAATTATAATCAGACATAATTAACTTAATATAATATCATTACAACGACGTGATTCATTTGATTCAGGTGATGATACTTCATATTTACTGTTAGATGTAATCATTTCAGTTAAATCAGATTGATCCGTATTACTAAAACAATATTTACAACGCATTTTTGCATCATCGTCAACTCGAACCGATTGCATTATTATACATAGTGTTATAAATGATATTACAAACAATACTGATGGAACACTAATTGCAATTATTAAATCACGCCATGTTTTATTTAAATCATATCGTGCTACCACCATAAAGGAGTTATTCTAAAATATATTAAGTTTTATTAAACGACGTATTATTATTGATTTTCCTTTACCATGTTTTCTATATAAAGTAACTTACTTTATTGTAAAAACAGGGATATCGTGATTGTGCTGTCTGATTTTTACCATCTCTACCATGAGATTGAAGGAATTGCAGACATTCACCCTTCAACGTATTCACGCATCCATCTAAATTAATTTTTAAACGTGAATAATTGTAAATCGTTAAAGCAGATTGTTGTGGTACGAAATTGTTTGTTGGATCAAGTAAATAATCGTATTTGTTGCTTAAATTCCAAAATTGTCTGAACGTTATAAATGGCCAAGGTAATTTTGTTGCATTGTATATAGTTCCGTTAAGACAATCAGTGGCACTATAAAATAATAATAACGTACATAATAAGAAAAATGAATGTTTATAAAGTATGTGATTGTTTTACTTAATCGTTTCGTTGGCAATGTCATAATTGACTGTATGGCAAGAAACCATTAATAATTCATTTTCTTTTGTGGACCAGAACTGTGTAGGTTGTATTTCTTGGCCTTCTTCATTGCCATTGGCTTTTGTTGTTGCCATAGCTGTATAACATTTCGCCTGATGGACGCTATTATCCGACATAATAAATAAATTTTTCTCACTAGTAGTTATATTCTCTTTACATATTCTATCACAAGAGAATGCCTTTTTTATTTTCGTACATTTAGAACCTTTACATTCAAAGAAACCACTTAATTTACTGTTATCTTTATCACTATCTAATGTAAAACCATCAGCTTTATAATGGCAATCGTATATTTGTGAAATATTTGTGCAATGTCCTAATGTGCAGTTATAAAGGCCTTTCAATGAACTACATTCAGTGCCATTATTACAATTATGTCTTTTTAAGTTATCCATATTGACTGGTGGACAAAATGATGTACGAAATCCAGTACAATTTAAAAATTGAACACGTGTACCATTCTGTCTAACTGTTGCGTGAATTTGCGGACAAAATCCTGATGTTTTTGTCAAACACCATTCACCACAAGAAGCCCAGCTACAATTATTGAGCATACTAGTATTCACTGTTTGGCACATAACAGGTCTTTCTTCGTAACCAGATTGAAAAGCTCTATACGATGGTATATATATGGCAACTGTTAAATATATAAGAGATACACAGCTGAAAACAACAATTAATTGGCAAAAACATATACAGCCGCATATTCGTTTGTCTTGTTGAGGAATTATTCTAGGTTTACACTTGTTTTTACGGGCCATTTTTTAGTTTTTGAAAAAATAATTTATATCTATAATATGAGTGTATATATTTAAAAAGGCACGTTAAATGTTTTTAGACGTCATGACGGAATATTTGTAGTAAATATACTATATTCCTATATCCTAGAATAAAGTCCTTTATCGACCTTATTTTAAATAACACAACGCAAGCGCTTTTATAACGAAAAAGAAAAACCCGATGATAATAAAATTTTCCGGAATTTCATTGAGGAAATTGTCGTATTACGATAATACGTGTCCTGTTAAAATATTCATTAAAATAAAACCACCTGGATGTGGGAAAAGATTTATTTAAAAACTGGAACAATAATTACATTTGATTTTCCGAATTTATAACAATTTTCTTTTTTATCATTTATTTTATTTACAATTACAAAGTTCTCGATTATTAGATATAATTTCAATTTTGATATTCTAATTCTATTTTAAAATTAGATTTTCTTTTTTTTTGTACTAGTTAGTATTACATATTATGAAGAATTATTTATTATACGAGTGTTAAAATTTTGTAAAATATATCAAGCTTAGCGAGTGGGAAGATTTGATGAAGAAAATGTGTCCTTTCCTATTGGTGCTAATACGTGTTTTCGTCAAAATCTTCCTCTCTGAAAGAATAATACATTAAAATATAAGAAAACAAATTGAATATCATAGATTTAATTATAAAAATATTAATTACTCAGCGGGAAAATGATGCATATATTTTTGGCATGTTCTGCCACATCCTGGACAATACCAGTAACTTAGCACTCCAATAGAAGCGGCAAACAGTAGATTTGGTATAGCAATAGAGAGCACTAAGTGACGTAATGTATCGTCCCAAGAATATCGTGATACCACCATTTCTGGATAAACGCGACTATAATAACATGGAAAATATGTACCAGCCGTATTGTATCCATATTGTCGCGCAAATTGGGAACAATTCACCGATGGTGGATAGCCGCAGCCTTCAGTATTAATTAGAAAACGCGTATCGACCATGTCCCATTGAACGAGCTTAGTCAATTCAAATTCCCTAAATGGAATTTTAGTATAATTGACGTAAATTTGATGGCATCTAGTTGCTTCACGTGTACAACCCTCACGGCACGATGCCCAAGAACAATTTGATATTCCTTCAGCATATACATGTTGTGTTGCTACACACGTTACTGGTTCTGGTTCGTAATCGGCCATTAAACTAGATATAGCAGGATCCACTACGAAAGGTATTAAAAAAAGGAATGCAAATACTGATATAAAAGCAGTTGTCCCGAGACATAATGACGTGTAGAATTTTGCTGTTTCTGCAATAGAAATGAGTGTTAACTCTTTCTTTTCGAGGTTAATACTCATTGTTATTTTTTGTTTTTAAGTTAAGTGTGCTATAGGGATTCCAAAAATAACGCTTTCCCCTTCGTGATGGAAGCGGCAAAACTTTCAGTCTCGATCCAACAGGAGGGGAACGCCTGCAATAGAAATATTTATTTTAGAAATACAACAAATTTATTAATTGTGAAATATGTACGTGATTGATCTCAGAGTGCCATTATAGAATTTCCTCCTCCCCTGTCCGTCATATTGTTGGTGGATGCTGACTTTTCTATAGTCTCAGTTTCAGCTTTGATGCAGCCCTGAAAACGCATTTTCGCATCATCTCCAACAACCACTGTGCGTTGACAAAGGATTAATGTTAAACAAGAGACGACAAATAGGACCGAGGGCAGGACAGACGCGATTAAAAATTGTTTTGTTGTTGTTGCCAAATCGAAACGGGCAACAACAACACCGGGATTTTCTGATGAAAAGAAACAAGGGAAACGTGCGCGTGCATTATGATCTGTACCATCTTTGCCATATGTTTTTAAAAATTCTTTACATTCATCTCTTAACGTATTTACACAACCTTCTAAATTAATAAGTAGTTTACTTTCATTTGCAATTAATAAATCTGGTTCTGGTGGTGCCACAATTCGTCTATCATCTAATGGTACTGTATTAAATACACTTAGATAACTCAAATATGTGAAATTTGTCATATCTGCTAAAACATTATTAGCTAATAATGAACCATTTACACAATCAGTTGCTTCTAAACCACGGCTCGTATTCGCAATTGTATAACATGATGCCATTACAATATTGTCTTGTGATTCATTCCATATTTCTTCGCCAGTATCTTGGTCTATACAACGTTGACATTGCGATAAATATACTTCGTCACCACTTAACATAATTACATTTTTGTTTCTTGTCGGAATATCGCCACATTGTCTGTCGCAATTGTATGGTGTACGAATTCTTTCACATGTACCTCTATTACAACTGTACAATCCATCTAAATCGATGCAAGTGATTTTACCTCTACGTCCAGAACATTTCAATGGTGGATCAGTATCTTTGTAAATGCATTCAAATGAATCTGTTATATCAATACACATTCCCATTGAACAATTAAATGTACCAGTTAAATTTTTACATTCATCAGCAATACAACGGCTTCTTTTAGCGTTTTCTTGGTCTTTGCCATAGCAAAATTTCTGCGCTATATTTGTACAATTAGCTAACAATAAATTCGAACCATTATGTCTTAAATTAACGTAAATTTGCTGACAAGCTCCCGATGTTTTACTAAGACACCATTCACCGCAAGAGCCCCAATCGCAAGTTTCCACTTGAACAGCTCTAGTTGTTGTACACATAACGGGCTCTTCAGATATTCCAGATTTCATAGCACGAGTAGACGGCACATAAATTGCAACAGTAAGATACACAATTGCTACACTACTTAATACTAAAGTCATTTGACATAAACATATTGTTCCACAAATTCTATTGTCTTGTGGTGGAATAATGAGGTCTTCCACTGGTACTGGCTTCTTTTTAGGCATTTTGTATAGCCAGTTTGCATACCGTTGTCAGCAATAAGTTGTAGCGATTATTGCGTCCATTCGGAACTAGTTGAAAATCGGGGACTCTATATTGTATTATGTTAGTCAGATAAGAACGCGCACAACCCCTGATCAATAGCACTGCGGCGTGCTTTAATCAATATAACAACGTGCACCACCTGCCCGCGGAACTATTTATACAACAAAACGGTTATATTCTTTCATTTGAAAAATATACTCATTTTCTTTACCACCAAAATAGAAAACTTAGATAGATGTACATAACTTATATCACATCACACATAAATATAACAATTTAAACTTGAATGAAATTCTTACTTACACGAATTTGTGTTTAAAATGTTTTTCTTTATATAATATAGATATATGTATACATAAAGGCTGGGGGTGGTGTATGTGTATACAAGTACGAGCAATAAGTGGTGTCTCATATGGAGAACGAACGGCGTGATAGTGCTCTTGAAGTCATCTGACGGGGAACCGGCGCCAAAATCGATAACATAAATACGGACTGCAGTGCTAACCATATCATGTTAGCCGATGGAACATTCTATTAATGTTGTCTTTTAAAATATATAATATCAAATTTATTAATAACGGGGCTGTGATCTAACAATTTGTGTGTAAAATATAAATCAACATTTAATAACAAAATAATGTCAAATAAAATATATTAAAAGCTAAATATGTAAGACTGTTTGTAAAAAAATGCAAAAATAACACAAGAATACATAATAGTTAGATATACCTACATATAATTATTAAAATATTAAAATTATTTAATGACCGCTATGTTTATTATAAAAACAACAATGTTGAGATGTTTTATTGAAAATAGAGCGAATTAAACGTTCGAAGTGTGAGCTGGCAGGAGCCGCTCGCGCTTGTCTGTAATCGCAGATGGTGGGCACCAGGATATCGTTAGACATAACATGGAGACCATTGAGGAAGAGGTTGTTAAACAGACATTTTTACAGAAATTGCTATTTTATACAACAGCATTTTTTGTGTTACTTGGTATATTTAGCTTATTTTCGTTTCTATTTCTTGTGCCTTTTGTCATTGATCCTGCTTTCACAACGATTTTTATGGAATTTGATGAAGTACCAGCATTTTGTGTGACCGTAAGAACTGATACACGTCTTGGTGCATCAAATTGCAGTTGGACATCGTGCCGTGAAGGTTGCACCAAAGATATATATGGTTGTACACAAATATTGGTTAATTACAAACGGGCCACAATGACAAATTTAACACTTAATGTCACACCAACAACCGCTGCAGAAGGTTATCTGCGTGAAGAGAGAGCATTATTAGAAGACTACGATTACGATGATGAAAACAACAATTTAATGACAAACGATTCAGAATGGTATTACAGAGAGGCAAGATTATTTCCAAATGTAAAAGGATGCGGCTATCCACCAATGTTGAATTGTTCAATATTTTTAAAAACATATAGAGAAATTGGTACAAATTTTTCGTGTTATTATAGTCGTGTGGATCCAAGTCTTGTTATAAGTGATTTAGACATGTGGCAAGTTTATATGAATTTGGTATATGCGATGGCAATACCAATACCATCATTTATAATATCAGTTATATATTTGGCTGTTGCATATTTTAAAATATATAATGAAGACGAAGAGGCTGCACCATTAGAGAAAAACGCTGAAGCAATGGACTTCGAGGGTGAAAGTTGTCCAGATGGTACACCAGTTCAGGTGGCTAGTGGCGGTATAACGCCAGCTAGTGAAGCTTTTAGAGAAGATTTAGCTAGTTTTGGACATCATTTCAAAGTTGCCATGGTTGATGACATGAGCCGCGATAGTCTTGCTGATGGCGTACTTAATTCTGTGTCAATAAGTGGGTAAGTTGAAGCAAAATAAAAAAACAACACAAAATCATACAGTATTTGACTGTATTAATTGAATTTCTTTAATAGAAACTTAGGAAAGACAATGACTACAAGTATTTCGACCACAGGAGGTCCTATAGCTGATATTTAATATAATATACAAAAACGTCACGTCTTCAAATTTTTCTCAGGCTTATGTTTCTTTGTTACTTTCGTATTATAAGGCTTAGTCTATTAAATATCGATATCACTTTATAATATGGATGTGATTTATAATCTTCGCCACAATAAACGTATGTTTTATACAATATAATAAATAAGATAATAAATGTATATGTTGTAAAATGTAATATTATATGTGTTTTAGGTCGCTACAGGTAAAATATGAATTAAATAATATATATACGTATATATATAAAAAAAAATAAATAAATATATGGCTTCAGTTCATCTAACGGAGCTAATCTTCTGCTTCATCAGAAGTTTCTCATATAACAAGCGTCGTACGTGCAGTAATGTATATAATATATAAATATATTTAAAATAATTAATATCATTTATTTTACTTGGTTTTTATTATCACGCACTATAACAATATTTACTGTTAAAATTTACACAAATCTATTTCACAGTTATGTTTTATTATAAATTTTATTTGAATAAATATATACTTATGTATTTATAATACGTCCTCTTTGTATACTAAAAGAAAACAATAATAACAAATAGAAATTGAAAAAATTTTTTATTTAAATTTTAAATTATTGTAAATATAATACATAATAATCTTATCTCTCTTGTTAAATAATTAAGATATTGTTACAGATTTTTTAAAATAATAATAATAATACTTTTGTTTATATTATACATATATAAATGTATTATAATCTTCATTGTACAGAAAAGAAAATGCATTTTAATGAAAAAGAAAAAATAATAATACTGTGAAAATTTGTATTGTTCGAAATTTTGCCTTCTTATTCATGAAATATATATGTATTTGAAATATTTTTAATACATACATAAGAAATATAAAACTATATAAATAAATACGTACATATATATCAATCACACAACCAAAACAAGGCCGCAGCATTAATATAATGACAAAATGTTATGTTTTTAGAAAATGCTTAAAAATTTACATCAGGTGCTTAAAATATGATTTAGTTATGTAATAGTTACCAAAAATAAATTGATAAAACACCATGCAGGGGTAGAAATAGTTGTGGAATAAAAATAGTTTTCTCTCTAAATCCACACACATATTATTATAATGTTAATATATATTTAGTTATAAGATAACTTAGTAAAATTCTATATGTATAAGTACAAATAACTAGAGAAAAATATGCCTTTTAATGCAAAATATTTGAAAGCCATCCACAGTAATGGTGCTCAGATTTTATTGTAAACACATCATTTTCGATCATAATAATGTGTAGATAATTTGGCAAACATTTCCTAACTGCCAATTATTTACTAGTCGATAGAATTTTAAATGAAAATGAAAAATTATACATAAGATACAATCATAGTCGCAATAAACACTATATAGAGCTTTTTTGTTAAATTATTATGTAAAATAAAGTGCATGTAGTTAATAACATTATATTTTGCTACGGCCTATTTAAATAGTAAATGCAATATATTGTTTGATAAGTTTGCAGTGCATGTTTATTATAAAAATATACTTTAACGATATTGTATTTTATTCTTGTTACTATTATTACAATTGAACGAATCAATACCTATATAGGTGCCTTATATACGTTATACCTATATAAGTATTAGGTACGATAAAGAGCACATGAATTTTTCATTTGAATAGTTCGATCAACGTATCAAAATTAATAATTTATTTAAGATAAATAAGTTTACAGCTATTTGAAAAGTATTATGTTTTCTAATAGAATGGGACCAATTTGGGAAAATGATTTCTATTTAAAAACCAATAAATTTCGTGCATGTAAACTTATTACAAGCAATAATATAATATAATAATACTAATAAAAATGATGAAATAATTAACAAATAATATTGATTTTATGTCAGCAAATGAAATAAAATCAAATGGCAATGTTGTTCACTATATGTACATATACATATTTAGAGTCAAAAACAGCTTTACATCATGTACTGAGACTCACAGCTGAAATACTTTTTATTTGTGTTGTTTACCACTAATTTGTGATACTTACACTGCTCATCTAGAAGTTAAAATACATTTCAATAAAACACATTACAACTTAAACGGATTTGTTTTTATTTAAACCTATATATATTCACAATAATTGTATACCTTTACCTGTGTACCTGTTGCTCAATAGTTAAAATGTTAGTTAAATAATATTAAAATTGCACACTAATGCATTAAATAATGCATAATACATATATGTGATATTAAATATCAAACAATTATTATTATAAATTAATAAAAGAACAACATAAATTCATAAACACGAACATATAAATATTCATCATAAACTATTTATTATTTGTATTATATATATATGCAATAAAGAACAATAAAGAAATTGCACTTTAAAGTTGAAGAATTATTCATTAGTTATTTATTGTATTATAAGTGTTTAAGAGAAAGTTGTATAAATATTAAAATATGAACAAATAAATCATTAATGGACAAATTAGAAGGGTAAAAAACTAAATGGAATATAAAGTTATGTTAATGTTCATTTAAATAAAATAAAATAACAAAATTATGTATATAGAGAAATGTATGGTACAGAATACCGTAGTCAGCATCAGGAGGCACACAGGCCCCCCTCCGAAGTGACCAGGCGAGAGTTGAGATTGAAACGGACAACGCTTAGTAAGTATAGAGAGACTCTTCTATCTATCTACCTGCAGTTGTCTCTTCATCGTCTTTATTATTAAATCTTATATATAGTGAAGAGATGCTAGTTATGTTTTGTGTTTGTTTTTGATATAATATCACATATATAAATATAAATTGTGTATAAAAGAAAAAAATATGGCAAATTATATAAAATGATTACGAATTTTGTGGATTTGTGGACGTGGACACTGTTATTATTATTAATACGATGACTTCCATTGAACAAAAGTACATTTACCTGAGATGCCGGCATGTCCAGGTGGCAAGAAGAGTTACTTGCTTGTTGCGACGATTGTACATCACCAACAACATCAAATTGTATACAACAGAACGACCATCATCGTCACCATTACGATCCAACATACAAAAGGTAAGTAATGTGACGATAAATTTAGATAAATTTAGTTTTATAATAAATATATACATGATAAATGTATATATAGTTGTATGGGAGTAGGTGGCAGAATACGAGTATGTTTTGTGTTAAATTTAAGTACCATCAACAGGTTCATGACAATAGGTCCAGTGCGGTATGGGATGCGCGTTGGTGCTGTATCACCGCCACCACCAGGTGCCGGTCCACGGTACCGGTCCCAATGCTGTTGGCCAACAACTCCATGCAGCAACAGCGGCGGGTACGACAGTGTCGGCCCTGTCTCCCGGATCCCGCTACTCACCACTACGCCTATTAATAGCTTAGATATAATTAGTTGCGCAAATAGAATGAGGATAAGTGAGAATGCTACGTCAGATCAACTTCTGGCACAGCAAACATCGGCGACAACAGTGCGCGACCATGTACTCCATACAGGCAAGTCCCTGTTAAAGACACAATTGAATTTGAAACGTTGTGCATTGGTGCGGCCGCAAGTGTATACGCGTTTAACTGCAGCCGACTACGGTGAGATAAACGGTAAACTTGAGGACAACACCCTGGACCGACTTCCTAGATTCCGCTTCGGCGGAAACCGTTCTGGAGGATCAGATAAAAGGACAAATGAACAACGTTTAAAAGATTTAACAGATAGACTTAAACGGGGAACAGTTCCAATACCACCGCCAAGGAATCGACACAATTCACGTACAACACCGCCAATATCACCGCAACCGACACAGGATATTGTTGATTATACGACAAGAATAACACCGTTAAGGAGTGCATCATTTTCACAAGTCGATTATTGTCCAGATGATAATAAATATGTAAGAAGGAAACATTCACCAATACAAACAGATTGTAATCATAAAAATAATGATGGAAATAATCAAGAACAACCGAATGTTGTGTCAACATTGCCACGTTCGAAAAATTTGTCACGAACAACATCAACAACTGAACATAATACAGCTGGTGTATCTGTAATACAGCCGGAATTTTGCGCTCCAGATATTTGTATAGGATCTAGTGAAAATAATAGTGTGGACAATTTAAATGAATCAAAAACATTACAACAACAACAACAACAAATTCCAATAACAAGAACACAAGACAACACAACAACGCCAGATAAAAAACGTGATAAATCAAAAAGACGCAAAGGAATTTATATAGCGCAATATAATCCATCTGAAAATGTTTTGCCACAATTTATGCAGGATAGTGACATTGCAAATTTAAATAAAACAACGAAATTATTAGAAGACTCATTAGCTGAAATATCAAAATTACAAGATGACAAAAAGGATTTTCCGATATGGAGCAGTCCTCAAGAGGAGCCGTTAAGTCCTGAAGAAAATACTACGCCTCCAGAGTGGCCTAAAAATACCAATTCGTATATACGTAAGTTAGATGATAAAGATTTACTTAAAGTGCGTGATGCTTCTTTATTTCGTTCTGATTCACTATCAGAAGGCGAAACAGACGGAATTGATAAAAAATCTGATCATTTATCATCGCATGTAGCTTCCGATTTATCAGATTGTGAAAGTAGATTAGGTATAAATAGCGAAACAAATATACCAAAACGTTATTCAAAACGGCCACTAAGAGGACCATACGGACAAATGTTGGAGGCCGAAATGAAAAAACCAGAAATACGTAAAAATATAAACAGTGACTTAAAATTTTTGGAGGATTTATCATCGAGTACAGCATCTTTGAAATATAATAATACAACAAAAACGAAACAAACTAGAACGCGAGGCTCTTGTAACAGTTCTTTAGATGAAACAAACTATTTAAGTTCACCAACACAACAACAACAACAACAATCTAAAAGAAAAGTTAGTGCTGATAGTTTAGTTGTTGCTAATAACGAGAACGAGACAAAATTAGTTGTAAGTCATCAACGTACAACATCTAGTCCATCAAAATTAGAATGTATTAATAATGAGGTATCATCAGAATTGTTAGAACAATTACTTATTGGTAGTTCTGAGCATTTAACAACAAACGACGCTAATCAACAACAACAAAATGTGAGTATACCTTATTATATTATAATTATAACAATTTCAGTCAATTTTAAATTCAAATTTAAAACATGTGCGAATAGTTAGTAATCTAGTACTTAGTTGGAAATAAATTCATCTTAAGAATACATCTAAACAAAGAAACTGATACAGCGTCTGTATGGCGTTTTTAACTGTTGCGTCGGTGACGTCGGGACGCCGAGCGTCGGCGCAACGCAATTTTACTAGACGACATGAGGGTAAGGTGTGGTTAGGATAATAATGAGATAGTACAGTTGAAATGAGCGGTGGTGTTAATTCACGTCGCGATTTGCGTTTGCGTTTGGATGGTTGTTCAACAGGTGAAGAACAAGAACAAGAAAGTGAAGATGAAACAAATAATCCGTCCGACAGAATTGTTTTGGATGCATTTTCTTATTCGGTGATATTATATATTTAATATCCAATAATCAAAATCATTCTATATACATACATACTTATACATATAAACTAACAGAATTGTTTACATAAATTCATACTCTATGTATTATTATCTTTCAGGATACAAGAACTCACGTAGTTGTTGAGTTATATGAAAATGAAACTAGTTATGTTGAAGCACTACAAATTTTAGTTACGGTAAGTAATATTAAAATAATATTTATATGTTTGTATATGCGAGTATTGTATTTCACGTAATAATTTTTAGAAATACTTGGAACCATTGAAATCTCCTGAAAATGCAAATTTACTCGATGCAGCGTTAGTTGATGAGATTTTCTATCAAATACCATTTCTTTTAAGTCATCATCAATCGTTTCTGGATGAATTAAAGAAACGTTTAGAACATTGGGATATTAAACAGAAGATTGGCGATGTTTTTTTAGAAATGGTTTGTATATATATACTTATACTTGGATATAAACTTAAATTAATTACAATAACGTAAATGAATTGTAGTTTTCAAAGTCGTCAATAATAGAAAGTTATACAAATTACGTAAACAATTGGAAAAAGGCTAGAGAAATAATTAAAAACGCTCAACAATCGAAGCCAGCATTTAGTAGATTTCTAGAAGTAATTAATTCAATTAAATAAACATCAAATTCATAATTTATAATTAAAATAACACAATTTACAGATAACAGCTAGAGGTCATAAAGGGAAACTTGCATTAGATTCGTTATTAATAAAACCAATACAAAAATTTCCAAAATATGAATTATTACTACAGAGATTAATAAAACATACAGATGTTAATCATCCAGATCACAGTTTACTTTTAGCTGCACAAAGGCAAGTGCACGAACAGTTATTAAAAATAAATTGCACAGAAAAGGAAACACTTGAATTGGAACAGTTGAGAGAAATTGAAGGTCTTATTGAGGGACTTATTGAATTAGTAAGTTCTGATAGACAATACATAAGACATGATTTAGTTACAATGGCAGCTGAGGGCGGTACAAGAAAGGAGCGTGCATTATTTCTATTTTCCGATTTATTGTTAATAACAAGCATTAAACGTCGTAGTGGGACCATAAGAAGACCAATAACAGTTCAAGGAAGTGTTACAAGTACATTAGAAGCAAATAAATATAAATTGTTGATGAAAATATCTTTAGACGATTTAGAAATTGTCCGTACCAGAGACGATAATTTACGGCAAATGATGATAGAAGTTGATAATTTAACAGAGGACATTAACATTTTAAATCAAATCAATGAATTAAGTTGGTCTTTACATTGCAATCATACACAATTAGATGAAGTTATAAAGGACATGCTGTCATCATTGAATAAACAATTATCTGAACAACAAAATAGTGACTCGCAATTATCTCAGTTGGATCTTACAATCAATACAACGTATGCGTATTCATTTATTTGAATATTTTTACTATAATTAATACCATTTCTTTTTATATAATAGGAATGGCTTAGAAAATATCTCCATAATATTTCCAAAAGCAGAAAAAAGAACATCATGGGAAGAATCATTTAATGAAGTCAAACAAAAATTAGGTAATCATTTATAAATATAAGAAACGTGTGTACATTATTAGTATATTAATGTGTGTTAGTTAAATTTATTCGTGTCTCTGAGATCGTAAATGTCATCGTAACGAATGAAAATGTAGCAGAAATGTTATTTTCATATAAAACTTAGTTTTATTATACCAGAGAAATATTTAGACAAAACAAAGTTGTTAATTAAATGTAAAATTGTTGTAGCAATGTCGAGCGACAGAAAACCAAGTCCAGAACTTTTAGCAACAGTTCCAATTAGAAAAACAAGAGCTGGACTACAATTCACTTGCGCTGCACCCACGCTAAGTGAAAATGGTAAAGATGTATGGGTATGCAATAGTGATGGTTATGTGGGACAAGTGTGCGTACTTAGTTTACAACCAGAACCAACCGTTACATCTTGTAATGGTGTCTGTAATGCTAGGATATTATGTATCGCCTCCGTACCTGGTATAAATAATGGGTACGAATTTTAATTAAAAAACCACAGCTGATATACAATTTGTTGTTGTTTATATTTCAGTTTATCAGTTACTAACAAAGGTAATAATAATAGAACTGAAGGTGATGATCATAAAACTATGCAATTCGATAGTGGATCGTCAAGTGACGAAGACGATAAAAGTGATAGTGAACATAATGATGAACCTCAAAGGATTGTTGATAATGTTGAATCTTCTACAATGGATTTAGATGAAACTGACAATCAACAATCTACAATGTGGCTAGGAACTGAAGATGGTTGCATTCACGTGTACAATTCTGGAGACAATATTCGTATTAAGAAGAATAAAATCAGATTGCAGCATTCTTCATCTATTCTTTGTATTATGTAGGCATTTTTTATCAGAAAAAAATAACAGGGCTTTCAGAAAACTTGAAAAATTGTCAAATTCAATATTTTTTTAACATAAAGTCAGGGGTTTCCCCCTTTTCTTTGCAAATATTCAACAATTAAAAAAATACAAAAAAAGATCTATTCTCGTAGTTTTGTTTTCTTAGAGTTTATATTAAATAAACTTTCCATTTTTAATGAAAAATAGGAAAATCAGGAATTTCCGCATTCTTCGTATTTTATTAATTTTGAATTTAGATTAAATAAACTCTGCTATAAATTTCGAAAACTAAAAACTCAAAAAGTCTTTATTATTTTAGCCTCGCTGTAAGAAGTATCAAATAAACAAATTTTGCTATATTGGAAAGTTTTTAAAACTAAAAAATCAAAAAACTCCATTACAAATAACTAGTTCAGAATGAATTACTAATATAAAATAAACGAGCAATCTAAAAACTTTAAAATGTTCCCATAATATAAATAATATTGTTTTACTCTGATAATTTTTCCTTAGCCAGAGTATGAACTTTATCAATTTTAATACATTAAAATGTTTTATTGTTTGCAGATATTTAGACAATAGAGTTTTTGTATCATTGGCAAATGGAGATATAATAATATATGATAGAGAAAGTTGTACGTAAACTTTTACTAAAAATAGTTTATAAAATATTATAAATTTTGTATTTTCTTAGCGGGAGGTTGGAACATAAATTTACCAACAACAGTAACAGTTGGATCAACAACAACACCTGTATCAAAAATGTTACCAAATTCAGGAAAATTATGGTGTGGCTGTGGTAGTACTATTAAAGTATTAAATACAAATACTTTGATAGCTGAAAATAATTTTACTGTTAATAATGACAATAATAAACCAATAACTAGTATTGTTTTATGTGGTAATGGTGTATGGTTGTCTCTGCAAAATTCGGCAATTATTAAATGTTTTCACGGCCAATCATTTGAGCCGTTATGTGAAATAAACGTTGCACCAGCAGTTACGAAAATACTAACTAGTAAGAACGTTCGCATATCGATTTAACGAAAGAAAAATCATTGATTTATTTCAATTTGTTGAAGGTTGTGATGACATTATTAGACAACATAAAGCAGCATGTCTTCGTGTAACTGCTTTAGTGGCATGTAAAGACCTTTTATGGATTGGTACATCAGCTGGTGTCCTACTAACTATGCCACTACCTCATATAACATCATCAACAACAAAATTAATTAACACACCAACTGTAAATGGTGTGTCCCATGGCCATACTGGCCATGTCAGATTTCTAACATCTGTGGAAATGCATTACGGTGAAAACCAACACAGAAATTCTTACAAAGGTAAAACAGAACAAAGATCAAACACAAAATTACTTGTTATATCTGGCGGTGATGGTTACGAAGATTTTCGTACATCAAATATATCGGAAGTTGCTGGCCGTGAAGATTCAACAAACCATCTACTATTATGGAACATTTGATGAAATTGAGGCCGTTGATGTTAATTAAGAATTTTTTTAATGTAAAAGTAATTTCATGTGGCATATCTGAACTGTTTATGTTCGAGTGATAAATGCATTTCTGTAAAATGTGTGATAGTAATATTAGGTTCTTGTATTATTAATTACAATATTCTTTTTTTTCTGTTTTTATTTTTAATTTTTGTGGTGGTAGTGTTATTATGTTTGTAATTTGCCTAACATGATTGTTCCTAATAAAAAAAAAGATATGATTATTGTTGCTAATGAAATTATACCGTATTATTATACATTCAAACAAATTACACAAATAAAACACACACACATACCTATATTGTATAAATGTTGTATGTATATGTATGTGATAAAAATTATCTTCACGTACTTATTATTTTTTAAATTGAATAAAAAATAGTAATAATGTTGTATGTCACCTTTTTTTTTTAATTTACAATAATAATAAATATAAATTGCTGTGTATTTTTCCTTACAAAATACATCGAACAATAACGGAAACATTTTGTATGTGCTATTATTTTTTTATGTAATTAAATATTGTTTAACTAATTTTTATTTTATTATTTTGATTTCATATAATGAAAACTTATTATATTTGTATTTTTGCTCAATTCAACAAACATACATAAATTCAATTGTCAATCTTTAAAAATTACATAAATACATATAATATATCTTTCACATAATATTGTATAAACGTTACAATTATAATATATTTATTTATTTAATAATAGTAATTTTACTCAACCCTTTTTTATAATTTAATTGAAAATTACATTTATACTTGGTTGCATATAGAATGCAATAACTGTTACAAAATTTAATAAGTTTTTTGTTTCGTACTTAATTTAGTGAATTACGAAACAACGTTATTAAATTATATGATTTTAATATTTGTTTTGTAATGAATTTAGAAAGGGTAGAATACCGTAACAAATTAATATGATTGTTTTAATCAGATTAAGGGGTTGGTAAACTAGTCCAATACAATACATTATTATCTATAGTTAATCTGTTGTTTTGACTAGTCGTATAAATACAAATAAAGAGATACTGTTTAGGTAGTTAAATTTTACGACTTACCCCTATGGTGCGGCGCGTCACAAATTGTCTTAAACTTAAGAAACCTCTTAACTATTTCGACAACCCTTATTTTTCTACATGTTCAAAAGAAAAGGAGTGGCCGAATTCTTAGTAAAAAAATATTACAATCACCCTATTACATTAAAACTAAACACACATAAATTCGTTGTGTTTCGATTAGATTTAATTTTATAATAAATTAATTGCCGTTCTTATTCTTAATGGTTTTTAATTCATACAATGTAAAACGGATTATTCTGAGAATACATATATATTGTATGTATTATTACAATTGCTAAAATTTCGCTCAACAATTAGAATAAGTGCAATAATTAGAGGAAATAGTGTTTTTCACATGGTCTTTGACCTCGTTATAAATATGTAATTTTTTTATTAGTTATACATATATATTACAATTAACATTACGTCATAAAAATACATAAAACATTTTTGGAGCTATTTTTCTTAAAAATGATTGATTAACATGTTAAAAAATTACGTTATTGAAATGATTTAAATTGATATTGTATGAAAAATGATTTGATTAGTAATAAAAGAATGCCCACTATTTTGTTGCAACATCTTATTATTATTAGGTATCGTTCAACATTCATTTAAATTTGTTGAGTAAATTGAATATAGTGATTTATGGTTGTAAATGAAAAAATCAGAACGAGCTTTTGTCCAATAAATGTACGTGATTTTCGCACTTGTTAAAATTAGTCATTTATTTTTCTTATTATATGTTGATATAAAATAATCGTAAATCAATCACGATTTAGGTAAAGTCTTATACAAAGATGCTGACTTTAATAATAAGTCTAGAAATATATAGTTGATAGAACACATGTTAAGTATTGCAACATTTCATTAAAGAATCGTTTTAAATTGATTTAAAACACTTGATAAATTACAATATACGGGATATTCTGTTTTACATTAAAATTTTTTAGATAAACTCTAGATTACGTATAAAGATTTTAGCAATTAATTATTTATAAGTGTAATTTAAAATTTAAATCATTAACTATACGTATTTACCTGGAATAAGAGAAGCATTTAACTAGAAAATTGTTTAGAATTTGCATTTGATAAAAGAAATGGAAAAACTAACTTGTTAATAGAATGTATGTATATGCACACATTAAATTCTATATCATTAAAACAATGTTAGACGAAAGGAAATTATACGCACATAATCTTAATGTTTAATGATTTATTGTATTAAATTAAATGCAATTCTAAAAATATATTATACATTTGTAAAAGGCAATAATTGTATAGTAGTAAATTCTAAAATACAAAGCAATTATTATGTGTATAAACTTAAAACACATTAAAAACAGGGGCATTGCGTTTATAATTAGATTGTGTATTTGAAATTTTCAAAATATTTCAGCCATTTGTTTATTTAGGCTATTCTTACAATAAAATTATAGGTAATGTCGATATACAAAGTGTTATAAATGTTGTCCAGTTCTTCGAAATACGTAAGTCGAACAAAATTAACAAATATTTATAAACCATATATAATTCATTTACTAAGGATGAGAGAGAGTTAGTTAATTTTATTTAAGAAATATGAGATATTTGATTGTAGTTTTATTCTTATCGACAGTATAAATCTTTTCAAGTTCTTGTTTGCCTTTTGTTATGCGGCAATCTAAATGCCGCCTAGACTAGATACAAATCTTCACTACATGTTAGGATATCACCTAAAAGAAAACAACACCAATTTATATACGTACGTATGTATATATATATTTTCTGTAAATATGTTTTGTCGTATTTAAACTTCAAGATGAATTCAATATGAAATATATCATTTGATGTTTAATAAAGGCCAATTGTTAAGTGTGCTTGTTAGTTTTAGTTTTATCGTATTAGAGGGTGTGTGATTCTGTTTTATCCTCATGTTGTATTGTATTATACGATTTATTGAGTGTAAATGCAACTATAATTGTAAGAAGGATTTAAATGATTGTTGTGTGGCGCCTTCACAACGAATTTTATATACACATATATATATTGTCAGTGTATTACATCTAAGAACTAGATGTTACAGAATATATTACAACAATACAATATGTTAGTATATTACAATTACTTCAAACATTTACAATTCAATGCAAAAACTAACTGGAAAATATGTATATCACAGATGCATCTCGTACAGGGTGTGAAATTCAATTAATTTTTTATTTATTTCATTTAATCGAACACTTCCAACATGGAATTTCCATTTTTAATCAAAATTATTATAATAGATTGTTAAATATTAAGCTACTATAAATAAAGCAATAAAATTTAATGTTATGTTAACTGATATTTATCTATATTAGGTCGGTATAAGGTGATATTTACTGTTTTAATGTGACACAAAGAAGAAATATAACACCTTTCATGGTAATACAAATCATTTTATACATGTTGAGGGTAAAAATAAGATTGAGGAGGGTAAAACGGTGATTTATTTTCTATATAAAGTACATATAGTTTTTTTTTTGGTATCTAACAAAACTTTTAGATAAATAAATGATAGATGAAGAATTCCAGGAATTACACGTAAACTGGGGAAAGTACAATTTTCTTAAAACGAAAGTTTGCTTTTATTAATACCATAAATTTTCTATTGGTGTAAATGAAACTACCAACAAAAGTATTTTTGACGTAATATGTCGCGGTTGCAACATATTTTTTTGTTGTTGGATTAAATTTTGCAGGATTTTCATATAATTCACCTTAAACTAACTGTGCAACCGTTTGTCAATGTGCAATAAATGTAAAAAACAATTACATAAATAGTTTATATTAATACTACAAATTATTAACAAATTATTTCAACGTTAGATAGTAATAAAATGTATAATTTATACTAATTACTAAAAGTGTCAACTATTAACCAGCATATAATCACCTTAGAAGGAAAATTAAATTAGATTAAACACTTTTAACTATTATTTTATTTGTTTATTAAGAGGAGAATATCCTTCGTTCAAATATAGATAAAAAATACTCATTATAAATTGTAAATTTTACACATTGATTAACTTTTAAATTAATGGTAAGATCGATGCTATTAATTAAATTTTTTTAAAAGACAATTCACCGCTTATTAAAAATCTTAATCATAAAGGAACTGAAAGTCAAGGTAAGAATATAAAAAAAATACTTGAGCTTGACGAAAATTTTTGCATTTTCTGTATAAAAGAACAAAAAAAAATGTAGACCTTGGTGTCACATAAATTCGGTCTAAGAGACAAATGTTTAATCTAATTAATTTAGTAAACGAAAACTATTTTCAGATGTTTATCACATTTAATATAAGCGAGAATTTGACAACGTATACTGTATAATTATATATATTTGAGAATTTATGATAGCCAAACTATAGTGAAAAAGAAATTTATAGGGTTAATTAGACTCAAAAGGCTATGCAGGAAGAATTTAGCTTAGAAATGCATTTTTTTTTGTATTTTTTTCATTTCGACCGCCTTTTAATCTATAAATTGATATTGAAGAAAAAGTGTTACTAATAAAATTATTTCTATATACATACATATATATATTTGAATTCGTAATAATATTTTTGTGTACTATTTTAAGTGATTTATAAATGACCATAAAAATTCCCCATATAAAAAGTTAATATGTAACAAATTTATTGCATCTTAAAAAAAGATATTCACTTTAAATGGCAATCTATATATCATTTAATGTGTCCATTAAAATCGTGTTTATTCCTTAATTCTAAAATAAATAATCAAATATTTTTTGTTAATCGTGCATTAAAAGAATAATTAACATAAAAGAATAAACTTTGAATAATACAATGACAAATTTTTACGAAAACTACACATGTTTGTTCGTTGTTTTTCCAGATGTAAAACAACAATTAATTTAAATGAAAAATATTTTCTATTTTTATTTCATTAATTATACTATAATGTAAATAATCTATACACAATTCATCCCCTATATTTAGACGTTAGACAAAGTTATTGTTAGGATACTCGTATAATTAATTAGACGTTTTAAAATAAACATTCACTTAATAAATCTTAGAAATTTTTATACGAAAAGAAATCTTAATTTATCGTTAATATAACAGTATATAATATATTAAAGGAGCAGTTTAGCAAAACATGGTACCACAACATTCTTTATCTGGTTGAACAAAACTTTTTAATTACACTTCGTTGTTGGTCATTTCAATTTTATGACTGTCAGTACTGTGTGGTCAAAATAAATTATTAAATTGGATGAAATTTAGAGAAAGGACTCCAAATGCACTGAAGATGTTTTGACTTTTTTGCTGAATTTTTTTTTCCTCCAAATTCAATCGAATAAAATAACATATTGATTTTAAATTATTATAAAGATACTGGCAAAAAAAACGTTCGTCGAAGTGTTTTCTAAACCGCAGACAGATAAAAATCTCATTGTATTTAAATATCTATTTCTTAGATATACAACTCTTTAGTCTTTAGTAAAACATTTCATATATTGTTTACAAATTTTTGTGGTAAAAATTGATTATGTGTGTATTTATTTGTAAAATGTGTTTTGTTTGACGCAACGGCGCCCAAAAAATAAAAAAAACTTTATGGTCTAATCAAATACATGTTACATTAGTTTTTAAACTAATAAAATTACTACATATATTATAAAAACTATGCGGAATTATAGACTAAACATTTGGAAAAAATCTGTTTATAATTGTTTAAGTTTTCTACACGGAAGAAGAACCAAAAAAAATATATAACAGATCGATATAAATCATTATTGACAGTTTTAATAGTTAGTTAAACAGAATATTCATATTAGGGGCTTATTTACGACTGCAATTTCGGACTATATATACATATGTACGTACAGATGTATGAAAAAATTGCATACGTGACAAAATAGGTGTGCGATTTTCTAACGTAGTTACTAACTATTCGTTTTAATTGATTGAGTTTATGGTATAGTTACGCATATACGGTGAACGTGATCAAATATAATTGGAAAATCTTGTGACTCGCATATTGCTTGGCATTTGTGCATATAAACACAGCAGAAATCCCGTGGTGGTATTTTTTTTGGAATACGTTCATAAAATCATATTTATAAGAAATATACGGTTCGAATTCCGTGATCAAATTTGCGTACAATTTCATTGTGTTGAAGAATAAATGAATGTTTTCCATTTATATTGTTATAGTAAAATTCTAATAAAATCCATTCATTAATAACAACACTTGGTCGTCAATGGAATTATTCTTTTATTAATAATACAACTGGTTGTAGAATAATCAAGTTTATTTTTAAACAAAACTTGTAAATTACCTCATAGTACGTTGAATTAAACAAAAAAAATTGCGTTTTTCTCGAACTTCTTTTATAGACTTTGTACTGGAGATCCATATTCCATAGTACGATTAAATAAATGTTATCTTATGGGTAGATAAAATTATAATGCCGTTTATTTTTGATAAGGGAATTGGGAACAGTATATTATATAGGTAGATTTCCTATTTGTTAGGTTTGTTGAACTATTCGCAAAAAAATATGTATATGGGGCTCAGATCATAATAGAAAATTGTTCTACGAACGAAAGAACCTCACACGCAAAGGTAAAAGGGAGCTTTATTGTTCCGGCAAGTGATAGATAGCCCATTTCCACTAATTAAACCAGGGCAGATAATTATTAACAAAAAGAAACTACATCTATATATGTATATGAATGGGTTTGGTAGTAGTATTTGGTATTCACAGCGGCCGTTCAAAAAAAATTCTTATTCCAGCAGTTGATTGCGGTTTTGGAAAAAACTGTTAGATAAATATCAAATTGAAAAATTTCTATAAACATATAATTGTCGGCTAAAACGGCTTAAATAATAGATATAAATTCTGTGAAATTGTAGTATATAAAATATGAATAGCAATTGCAATAATTAATAAAAGCGTAGCAGATAGTTGTCACGTTTAAGTGCTGTTTTTGGAGGGGAGTTTGATGGTTGTTGGTGCTAAGGGCTTGATATTAGAGGAACGTTCGCGTTCAAGTCAGAACACTGACCAAGAAACGTTTGTGGATGTCGAATGGGTTTATTGTTTGGTGCTATATACCATATATACATATACATACAGTGTGCTCTTGTAACAGAGGACCCTATATAAATACGCATATAAAAACGGACTCGTGGTGGTAACTTGGACGCAAACCGACGTCTTTTTTAATAAAAACTAAAGTCATACGACAGTCCAACTATTGAAAGCACCAAGTGTATTATAGTAGATTTGCGCCAGTCCTCGGTACCGGTGGCAGTGTCAGTTTGTCAGAGTTTTAGTATATGTAGTGCGTTCGCGTCAGTCGAACAAGTAGCACGTATTATATAAAACAAAACAAAAATTTAGTAATGATCACGATTGCGAGTGTTGTGTCAAATGTCCGGTATATGGGATGCCGGCCGGAATCACCTGGTGCCGGCATCTTGAATGGCCCACAGTGACAGTGAGCGAAAGTGCGACACTATGTCCTAGTCATGGTGAAGACGTTGCTTCTGGGGCTATTGACGTCCATTTTTTGTATATTAGTAAATAGTACACCAGTTATACAAATTGAACATATACATAAAAATATAACAACAATAACCGATTTATTGTCGTCGTCGTCATCGTCGGCGTCGTCGTCACCAGCATCTGATCAAAAAGCGCCTTTCGAAGATCCAGGCGCACGCAGTGAACGTAGCACGAATTTGTCGCACGTTACAGGTGCTTCAAGGAAAATCCAAATGTTTATTAAGAATCGACATCTTCAACTACTACCTGACGGCACCGTTAATGGCACCACAGATGACACCAGTGCCTACAGTGAGTTGAAAACTATACTCATTCATTTTTTTTTTTTTTGAAAAAAACTTTGTATTAAATAATACACTATATAACTGACCTACCGCATTTTCTTTGCAAAGTTCGAAATGTCGAAACTCGAAACGCTTATAGTCTTCTCCAAGTTGTTTGGCATATTTTCGGGCTTGATATAATTTTATCAATATAATCATCTTGATGAGTTCACGCACCCACGTCCACCAAATAGTGTGCTTGAATTAGTTTGCGACAGTGACGCGACAGCCCCAGCTATTAGCATCAGGTGCTAAAATTAAGCATTAACCTATTCGATTTAGAATGTGGTATGCGTCCAATATTATAACTTCTAATGTTTAACGGGTACTTGTATGTATTATTATTACCGACGACTATCCATTTTTCTAAGTCTGTCATCATCATTTCATATATATGTATATTGTATATATAAATTTACTTATATATATGTATACTAACAACGTGCCTTGTAATAATGTTTATTATATCAGTCATTATGTTACTTAAGAGAAGAAAATTGATAGTTTTTTTCGTGTTTCTTTGACGAAAATAAAATGCATGCACTATAAGGATTTTAATTAGAATTTGCCCTATTTTGTACAGGACTCATGCAATGAATTGCATGGAGTTTCCTGAATGGCCAATTTCGCAAATTATATACAGCTGTTATTAACTACTTTTACATTTAGCCATCAGAATGATTGGTTAATCATGTAAAAGGATGCTGCTAATATTCCGTAAACTGTCACGTAAAATTTGATGTTTTAAGTGAAATTTTTGGTCGTTTTTTTATCAATAAAATATTTACGATAATTGTCTATCATTATATTGTCATTGTAAAATAGCATCAAGTTGTAACGTTATATTAGTCGCAAGTTGTTATATAAATCTTCTGTAAATCTAATACAAGGTCGTCAATCAAATAATACCAGTTAACTTTCTTCTATCTAAGTAAATGAGGAAAAAATTTATACGGAAAAATTTTTACGCTTTACACATGTACGTACATAGAATTTTCATTAATTGAATTTAAAATGAAATGTTCCTATATAACATTTGCATTTTAAACTCACATGACCCAATCAAATTCTTGTTTATTGAGTCGTTCTTAATCGAGATCTCGTTATATAGTCCTTAGGCTAAATAAAAATGCAGTTTTTAATGTCTGCCTTTCAACACCGCCTTTCATTTACAATCAAGCGCATACTATTTAATCAATTATATGGGAGATCCCCAAATAAAGGACCCTACTCATTTATTCTACAAATTACATTTTATGTTTCCTTCAAATATTCTATTCTTTTTTATGTATCACAGCACACAAGTGAAAGAAACGCATAAATGACCATCATCATCATCATCAAAAAGGAAAACATTTCTAATTGTTTCGCGTGGTTGCAGATTAATGAATTGTCATGATTTTCTGTAAATTTTGTCCTATGATGAATAACGAATATCACAGAAATTTACTCACTGGAACTGAACTACAAAAAAAAAATACACACATAAACATGATAGAAAAAGTAGTACATTACAACTTCCTGTCAAATGAAATCAATTTTATTACAATACTACAAATATAACTGTTATTGTTCTTTCTTAATTTTCAATTAAAATTTCCTTGATGTGCCCTAATTATATATTTGGTAAATTAACATATATATTTCAATTAGAGTCGTTTGTTTTTAACAGGTTTTTTGCATTTAATTTGTTATTTGAGTGAAATTGTGAGAAAATTGTAATACTTGAACCGAAACATAATAAAACAGCCGTTTGTTCTGTTCTAACAAATTGTTTGAAAAGTTGATTTTATAGCAATTTTATTTTCGTATTATAAAACAAACTTAAAACCTTATAATAGCTTTAACTACCTCCATAGATTTTCGTTTTTATTTTATTTAATACACACTTACCCACATCCCTATAATAACAATAAAATAATATTATATCTTTTATATATATGTAAAATATTACACTTCCTACTGCAAAACCAACAACTTAACTTATTGTTTTTATTTACTACATAATGTAGTGTAAAATTTATAATGATATCTTGTTGTATAAACAGTCGGATTTTAAACAAACAAATCATACTGGTAGTATGATATGCGTGTAATTTCGATTTTGAAAAGTAATTTTCAGTTGAATTTTATATGTTAGGACAGTGCAAGGTAAAAGTATGCCCGTCCGGTTTTTAATGGACCTGGACGAACTTATAATACTTAACACAAAACCATGCGGTCAATGGAAACGTACCTTTTGCCCATCAAAATTAGCAACGGCTTCACGGTCCGATAATTTCCATTCTTATATTTAAACCATATTATTTAAGAATATGGCCAGTATTAATGTCAATCAATGAATTACGTTAAGATTTTCATTTAACAATATAAGGGGTAATAAATTAATAATACACCCTAAACTAATATTAAATTACTTAAAACGTAACTTATCTAAATACGAGTTTTATTTTTACGACAAACAAGTAATGTTTTGTGTTTTATGAAATCAAATCCTCACATATAAAATTATGATTTTTATTTGTTTAATAATTTTACAAATAAATTACATTTCTATGATAATTTATCAGTGAATTATTGAAAACTGGGAATGCATCTTTGAACAAAATTGAAAAAAGAAAAAAATGTTTTTAACTTGTTAACCAGCATTATTTGCATAGATCTAACGATTACTACATATTATAAACGTGTTAAATTAACGTTATATTATGCATATATAGAAAGTTTATAATAAAATATGTTTCCTGTAAGAATTTGACAGGTAGTTAAATGTATTAGATGGATAAGAAGAAAAAGTCAATGTTGATAGAGTCAAAGGGACTTCTGTGACACTATACCATTACCATTACCATCATCAAAACCAATGAATGATGGACATAATATTGTTACAATATGATTGTTTAAATCTACGGGTTGTCTTTTTATATTTGACAACAGCATGTGGTTATCTAATGTATTTTCTGTCATTTGAAAATAATATATAAAACATTTCATATCTTACACAATTAATTCAATTGGTTATCAAATTGTGTTGATGTTTCTTCGTATACATCTATTGTTTTTTATTATTATTATTATATTTTACAACCCCTGTGGTCTTTAATGACAAATTGTTTTCTTAGTCCATATAGAAGCTTTTATATTCAGATATTGTTGTTGTGTTGTATTTTAATATTCTTTTATTCAAGATTAATGGTGTATTATTTAATGCAGGTTAATTAACTTATTACCACACATCAATTGGAAAGGATAAATCAAACAGGGCCCCGCCAGTTGATGATTTCTATTGATAAAGCAACCCCCTAATTGTCTTGTTCAACATTTATAAAATTAGCTGCCTCAAGAAATTTATATTATTATTATTATATAAACCAATATATGTACGTTTTATAAAGAGATATTGAGTTGATGAAGTCATTTAATTGCGTGAAATTTACAACTAATTAATTGTTTAAACATATTATTGCAACTTTGTATTTAAGTATTATTTAGTTACATATATTTATCTATTTCCAGTTTTTAAATAAAAAACTGATGATAAAATATTCAACATTATTACATACTTTCTACTACTATACAACTACAACATTAATTTAACTAATTTAATATATTTATACAAAATCCATTGGAAAATTTTCTTCACCTATCAAGTCTGCTTTTAGTTTAACCGTTTTCTTTCAGATTTTTTACTTTTTGCTAAGAAATAACTTAATATGTTGTTTGTAATATTAATTCGAAAAGAATTATGTAATAAAGCCTTTTTCCAGATTTCATTTCGCATATACTTAATACGATTTTATACATAAATTATAGTAAGTTCGTTAAAAATGCTTTAAACTTAAGATCGAAACGAAAGAAGTTATTTTTAAGGTTAAAAATTGTTTAATTAATTTCACAATCATAAATGTTTATAAATAAGTTATTGGGATTATCAGCAGCTAAAATTTGTTATAATTTATTATTTGTTTAAAATTTCATATACCACGTGTATAACAAAATATAAATTTTTATCCTATATACATATATTTTATCCATTATAGAAATAGAAAAAAAATTTCGATAAACCAAGGTTATTGTCCGAGAAACAGCACAAGAATACGGAATTTTCTTTTATATAAAAATATTTTTATACAAACATTTTAGAACATATACATATTATGTACATAATTATACATATGTAAAGTATACAGTTTTTATTGCTATTATATATGCATATATATACAATATTGTACAAAATTCATGGATTTTCTACATACTTACCTATAATGTGTTTCAATTTCTGATTAGAATACCTACAATTTATTATACACATATGCGTTATAGTTTTACATAATATTAAATATACAGGTACATCGCCTAAGGTGCCAGAATAAAAATATAGTTAATTTATGGTCTGGTTAGATACTTAAGGTCTATATGGATCGTCTATCAAAAATTTCTCTGTTAAACTTCAATCATTATAACACAACACCATGTAGGTACGTGTTACCTAGTTTAGAAAAGATAATTATAAACATTTTTTTATATTATTATTACAACATCCAAGTTGATAATTACAATTTTTAAATATCTTATTTGTAAGATAACGAGTCATTTAAGTAATTTTTCTATATCCCCTTACTTTATTGCAATTCATTAATATTAGCATTATTATTTAAAACGAATTTCGAAATAATCGCTTGAAGGGTTTGTGCACAGAAAATTTGATCAGCCAAAATGTATTAATTTCAATAATCACTTAATATCTCGAAAAAAAATCAACGTGTACAACATAATTCAGAACGTATTATAAATATAATAATATACGATTATTTAACAAGATTGGATTTTCGTTGCATGAAAGTGAAAATATTTATGTATATGTTATGCATCTTTTAACACAATATAGAACAAAATTCAAATTGGTGTTTAAAACAAGCAAGCATTAATTATAAAAATGTGTTTCTGTTACTTCCTGATAAAAAGTTGCAATATTTACATTTTCATATATGTTTATAATCGTTATAAAAACATATTAGAAATTATAGGGGTCCATCAAAATGTTAACACACAAATTTACAGTTTATTAGGTTGTTAGCAAACACAAACGTCGGTCTTTATGGTAATTATGAATCAACATTAAAGCGCGGCATTAGAAAATTTCGGTTTCAAATGTTGGTCTTGTTAGTATGCAGATAAATAACTAATGTAACAACCAATTTAAATATTTATAATTAAATATTATAACGAACCCTCTTCAATGTATCTTATTATTGTCTCATTAATATTAGATACAATCAAAACTTTTTGACTAATTTAAGTATAAACGATATCTACTTTAAAACATAAGAACACACTCGTATTATAATATAAATTGAGTATTTTGTAAATGCGTTTTAAACGTTCAAATTTACTAGACAATTTTTTTTGGTCTAGCGAATATTTTCTTGTCAAATAAACACATTTGACCTTAATATTGGACTATTGCCAAAGAAGATATTTGAATAGAATTAAAAAATGTTAATTTGTTGGAAAATTTTTTTCTCCTAATGACTAAAAACTTTTCGCTAATGAAATCAGTAGCTAATATTTAGTTGTTTGTTTTTTTTTTTGAATTATCTTTTAACATATGTAATTATTATACAAAGATATCATATATCACAAATGCAATTAATATTTCTAACACTTAAACATATTTTATTATTATATATAAAAATTTTTTATAATGAACATTTTATGGTAACTTTAAACTTTAACCGAATAATGTATGTATTTTTAAAATAAATAATAATATTTCATTTTTAAACCTAAATGCAATTTACGATTGTATCTATAAAATATACTAGACAGGTTCTAGACTAGCATAATATAGAAAGTAAAAATAATAATAGTATATGAGTTAAAATCCTGTTTATTTGGTTAATAGTTAAAATTGCTTATTTTTACAAGAAGGTGAATGAAACTTTGTAAAAATGAATATAGATATGTTTCGTTAGAAAATTCCAAAACAAATTTTTTTTCCAAAATAAATTTAATTCACTACCTACCTTATGTTCGTGACTATAAACATTAAAATCAGGTAATTTATTTCGATATCTAACCTTGTCTAATACATAAACTAAAATACAAGTGAAATTGAAACAAATTGGATTGAAATTTATTTAGTTAAAAGTTGAAGGTGTAAGAAAAAAAAAATTGATTGGATTTTAGCATGTAAATCGTTTTGAGAAAAAACCACTCGTCGTATATTATATTACAAAAGACTATGAAATTATAATAATGTAATCCTGTGTTGCATCAATCAGTCAGTGGTGTTGTTGTTGTTGCCTTTGGCATAAACCCTAACAACAAAAATTGCATTTGGTTCAATGCTAAAATTGGAAACGACAAAGGTGTAATAGCCTCTCTATCGGTAAAAAAGCCAACGGCTTTTAAAACGCGTTCACAAAGAAACTGTTTCTTCCACGTCCACGTGCATGACATGGGAATATACATAAGAGATCGCATAATATATTTAAGAAAATATTCGAAAACAATTTTGAAACGGAAGTAATTGCCTGTAGTACGACACTAATTATTCGCCAAATTGCCAAAAGACAATACAAGACAACTTGTAGGCTAAATACGTGTATTTTCGTTCAACTTGTACAACTTCATACATCACTTAACAACTCAAATGCATAAAGAGGTGGCGAACATGATGCTTTCATGTGTTTTCGCTTTTAGGGATTTAAACTTAAATCATCTATTATCTAAACACATCTGTTGTTGTCACTTATACACCTAGTAACATACATAATATATTAACTTGACTCGAAAATAAAAATATTTTAGCAATTTTATTCAATGAAAAATTTCAAATTAAATAATAAAATTATTTGGACACGTGCCAAATTATCTTGTATTTTCATCTTAAATTATAATAATAGACGCACTTTGTTTGTGTTTTTTTATTAAGATTTTGAGAAAAAAACATAATTCATTAATTCCTAACTAAGTTAACAGAAAATTCACATCAAAGCAGGTATTTTTATTCCATCAATCATGATGTACAAGGAACTAGAATAATGTGGAAATGTTTGTTTATTTTAGACAATTTTAAAATTTTTCCTTTAGTACTAAATGTTTGTTTAGTTGCAAAATATTCTATTAAGCTTTAAAATCATCTCCAAAAAAAGGCAATTACTTCACACAGCTTTTAAAAATTCAGCTCATCAATAGATCCTTTGAAGTCTTCCATTTTTAATTTTAGAAAAATTAACTAATTGTTTATAATTTTAATAAATATACAAGCTAATAAATAAGAAATTCTATTAATTAATTAACACTTTTAAAAAATCCACACACACACTTTATTCTTTAATGTAAATAAATTAACTTTATTTATAATTCTAAACACTTGGACTATTATTGTTCAAATTCATTACATTTTATTATGTTAATGGCATATAATTAATGTATGCGAATTAATTATAATAGCCAATGACCGATTTTAGTGACCGTTAATAATAATAATCGATTTCACTAAATATACATGCATAAGTATATATTTTTTGTATTTAATTAATATTTAAGTGTTTTTAATATCAAATTCATGCAAACCAACTTGAATATGGTAATGAGGTATTCACTTGTTTGTTGAAAATTTGGCTTTATATAAACCGTTGTATAATAATGAAAGTTGTACAAAACAAAAGGACTCCCAAAACGTTGAATTTGGGTCCGCATAGTAAATTTACTACTGTTTTATACGCTTTTCTAGCAAATATAAAGTTTTATTTGTAACATAAGGGTTTCGTGTTATAAAATGTAACAGCAAACGGTAGTAGCAGGTAGATTGAATTAACAGATGAGTCTGTGGTAGGTAAACATTATATCTTAACATTGAATTCAAATTAAATTTATTTACATGGAATTATTTATTATAGATCCAAAAGCAATTTATCTTCTTTTCAATTGAAGGCAATTTTTAAACATTAAATATTTTGCAAACCCCTTAACAAAGATAGAAAACAATACATTTTAGCATAGTTATTGACTGTTTAGATGGAAAAGAAATTCGCATTATTTAACTCTGGAATGAAACAACTAAAACTAGAAAAAAAATTGAAATTTTTTTTGGAAAGACCAAAATAACGGTACCTTTATTGTGTCTTGTATTTTAATACCAATCTTTACATTAATTTTGTATTAGGTGTACCTTTTTCGATGGTATTTTCTATAGTGAACTTTATCAGAAGACATTCTCATTAAAAATATGTTTTAAAGAATCAAATTGATAATAGTAGACTAGAATTTCTTACAAAACAAATTATACTACAATAACTACAGATCAGATTTGAAATGTATTATATAATTTAAATTTATAATTAGTACGTTAGAGTAATTACTGTTCTGAAATAGGTATACATTAAGCATTTGATATGTTTGATAAAAGAACATCCAAAAGCGATTCGAAAATGAATTAAAACCTTTTAATTAATTATGGTAGATTGTAATTTCTTTTTGTTCAATGAAAGTTTCGATGCATTTAACCTTGTTTTTATTTTGAAGACAATTTTTTTATTAAATTAAAACGTGTATTATCTAGAAATTATCTTAAAAGTTATATTCCTTCAGGCCTATATTATTAATTAGTTTTCTTTTTTCTTACAAGAACTATATTTGAGACTAATTTGTGGTTTACAACAAGACAATGTTTCTTTTTTTACTAACCTACATATAATAAAAAAATTTAGATTTTTAAGGAATCACGAATATTGTGGTTAAAATGATAAACTTGTTATTATTTTAACTGTAATAATAAGTTTTAATGAAGAAAAATGTATGTTATTAAAAAAACACGAAATATGTGTCAAAAATAATTTTAGATTTTTATTAATTGAACTTAATTTACATAATTATAATTGGATTAGATGTAAACATGTTTTCATAAATTTATTAAATGATAAAAAAAGCAACTTTCATAATATTTTCCCATATAAAAATTTGATTAATAAATAATTTCACAATATATGGTTTAAATGCAAACGATGTGTGCACTTAAAATATTCATATAAATGGTTCAAGTTTAAAAAAGACATTCTGTCAAACGTTCTAAAGCTGAAAAATATACCATTTTAACTATTTTACGTACGTTTAAGTATAAAATATTGTATTTAATGGAAACTACAATGGAAGATTTACGTACTTAGGCAAAAGCAAAAATGATATATTACTTTTGTGTTTAAAATTACTATTGTATTATGTAGGTGGTTAAATATCGCATAGAAATTACATTTTCGCATTAGTTACAAATGCACATTATAATAATAATATTGTGCATTGTGAATTCTATTTTAAAACTTGTTCGTTGCTATATTCTCTGATAACAAACTTCAACTTGAATAATACTCTTGTTACATAAACGACAGTAATTACATTATAATGTATGATTTTGTTAAAAAAATCTCTTCATATTAAATATTGTTGCCATTTCCGTCAAAAACGTATAATAACGTATTTGTTAAAACGTTTTTCAACTTGTTTTTATTTATATTATTATCAAAATGAATTGAATTACTGTATTCAATAAAAGAATTTTTAAAAGAAAATGTTCAAATAAAATCCCACACATGATCATTCTAATGTGTATGTTTTTTCTTATCTGTGAAAGAATATAATAATATATCGTGGATAATAAGTTTGTTTAAAATAAAGAACAAACGTACATACGTACCTTATTGCTGTTGTGTGAACTTGTTTATGTCAAACTTGTTACACATTTATATATATTAAATTGAAAAAGAACAATTTAAATATTTAAAAAGGTGACAACATTATAAAATAGGCTTAAACTAGTTGTTTATAATAGTAGTTTTTGATAATGTTGTGTATGTTTAACAAATATAGTACTGTAATAGTTTTTGCATAAATTAATCGTGACAAAAGAGAGACAGTTTCGCCAAACATATAAATTCATACACAAAATACAGAAGTGCCTTCAGCCTTCAATGGTTTAAGGTGAATGTACTATGATATTAACTGATAACATACATATTTTACTTATTTATATTTATTACATTACATTGCAACTGAGTTACGTTTAATTACAAACAGTAACATAATACACATACCGGCAATTTATTTCGCTTTTATATTATTATTGTATTATTCATACCAATATATAATATATTATGTATATGTATACGTGTATAATGCATACAATCAACTTTACATATATATTATTGTTATATTTTTATACATACGCTGTCTTACATCATTTATAATATAAACATTATATTACATAGTACCAGTGTATCAAATTTTAAAACATTTTTTTCTCCATTTAAAAACATACAAGATAATTACAATAAAACTGTGTATAATACAGTGCGTTTTGGAATTATTTTCAAAAATGATGATCATTTTGAAGCGCCCCATATATTTCAACAGAATATTGTATTTAATTTGTTTATTATAATTATTTTAACATTTACATAAAAATATTTATATTATTATTATAATAGGAAGACTTTAATAATAATTATATTACAACTATGTATGGTGAAAAAAACTTTTTTGATGACCTGTGATCTATGATTTTAGCTCAAACTAATATAAATGATTTACAACATTGTTATTATAAATATTAATATCTATTCATTTATAAACATATTAACACTAGACTGTTTTTTTTTGGAATGTTTCATTATTAATATGAGTTCAAAAAATTCTTAAGTCGGAACTAGAAAATCGGGAGGTCAAATATTATTTTGATAAATAGTTCACAGTTTAGAGACAAATTTTATATATGTACCATGTGTCTTTAGGTAATAATGCTTTGAATAGATAATAAAAAAAATTTATCAGTTTACACTAATTTTATCACAAATTATGTACATGTGTAAAACAACTAATTCTTCATTCATCCTAATCTATATACATGGCGCCTTAAAATCAACTGACAGCATTTTTCATTTTGTTTAATTTCAAAATAAAAATGTTAACGTCAAACGATTTGCACAGACACTAAATAATGTTAAATGGTAACACGTTCCCTCTAAAGCTGAAATTTTGTTTGCACTTTAACCGGACGATAATAATAATATTGTATATTTACATAATTTTTGTCCTTCTAGACGTTGGTTGTGTCCATAAGCAGTTAGTAAGGTGATAAATAATATATAAACTATCATATTGTGTGATGTATTTGAATTAATAATTAGGTACATATGTAAATGACCTATAAAACGCCAATTTATTAGTTGACATTTATTACACACATAAATTCATCGTATTTAATTGAAAATAATAACGAATTTGGCTAATAGTAATTATTATTGATTAAACGATTTGAATAAATTCTCATCGTAATGTTAATTTTTTTTTTTTGAAGAAAAAAATTCAAATAAATAACTAGCTTTAATGGAAAATATGTTGTAAATACATTCCTATTCAATCCTTTACGTCTAAAAGCACGTGGTATAATGACTGTTTTTTAAATTTTAAAAATATACCTACCGAAAATAAAAAAAAATCAAACAAAAATTATTTATTTAGGTTAAACAATTTACATAGGCATTTCTATACGATTTAATTTAGCCACGTGTTTATTTAAATTTAATTACTATATAAGATGTAACTGTATTGTAAATACGGTATTGTTACGTAAAATCGTCTCTTGGAAGAAAATAGAAATTATAATATTATTCATACTGACATTGAACGTCCTCGTCATTTTCCTAAAGTGATTGGATTCGCGTATACGTGTTTTTAAAGAGATTCCAAAGCGGTAATATTCCGGTCAAAGTGCTCGAATATTAAAATAACACACGAGAACGAGAGAGGATACACATACATATTATATAGACATGCTTATTTGTTATGATTCAGAATGGTTGAATTAGAAAATTGGCAAAATATACTACGTGAGCTCGATCGCGTTCCATTATACATATATATATATATTTTTTTGCAAACAGTTCAACTTGTACATGTTACACAATGAATTGCAAAACAGACTGATATACATTTTATTAAAATATTAATGTACGAGTTGAAGCTTTGCACGTCATCAATGTTGTTATACTTTTTATCAGCATGTAATTGTTTTAATATACAATGCAAACCGTTTTTTTTTTGGCTTGAACGTCGTCGTCATTGAATTTATAAATGATTGCAGATGCAATTAAACTAAATTTACGTAAAGGTTGTGTATTACTATAGAATTCGCACGTACGCACCGATATTGTAACCTTGAATTTTGTAATATTTAGAAGCAATTTAAAAACGTTACATAGATATTTTGCACATTATTTGAACGTTCACCTCGTTTTTACGATATCGACAGATATATTATAAATCAATTAAAACATTCTTATTTTATTATGTCATTGTGATTTTCAAATTCAAATAAAAAAACGACAGTCACAGAGTGATTTTACCTTTTTGTTTTACAAGTGTATGAAATGCGGAACTTGTATAAAAACTATGCTTACATGTAAAAAATGCTTAGAGGCGTTATTTGTTTGAGGGAAAATATACCGGGCCTTCCACAATACTGGCATATATGAAGCTTTTTTCGAGTTTGAGCTTTTCTCACATATCTCAGAATTTAGTCCAGAAAATATTGGAAAATTTTAATATATGTACAACATTTTGATTTATCTCGTGAACGATTTTGATGTTATTGTGAAGCACCCTGTATTTGGACCGACATGAGACTATTTCTTGTATCGGCGTTCATATATAAGACAAAAGACTGGTCAGAACTTAAAAAGTTGGTATGTATATAGTGCTATTAGTATTAGTAAAAGCAAACGTAGGTCTGGATTCTTTGGACATAAGACTTTTGGGTATACACATAAATTTAGATAACGAATACGGAACTTACATATAGCCCTATTCGACTTAGGTAACTACATTAAATTGTGTAATTGATTAGATTGTTTCGGGCTGTTTATACATATATATATATTTTATCAGCTCATTCCATAATACATAGAATAGATGAAAAAGAAAACGAAAAACAATCGGTTTAATACCATTTGTAAATAATTTGAAGTGTTTGAAAGCCGGCATAGACAAAATACAGACGAAAACTTCCACACAACTTCCAGTTGCTAATTTTAAAACGTTCTGCATAAATAATGACTTGACACTATTTATAGAATATATTTCAACTGTTTTCTATATATCCTTTTTCACTGTTACCTAACATAATAATGCACATATTAAATGCATTATTAACGTAACAAGTGCATTTGGAAGAACGAAATTCTAATTGGCACAAAATTGAAATATATAGAAATTTTTCTATTATATGTATTTATAAATACTTTAACGGTACATATGTATATAAATATAATTTTTTTTTAAATAAGATACAATACATTCACTCTTTAAATCAATTCTGTCACATAGCCAACAGTAGCTGCGTCAGAAATTTATTTGTTTGGTTCCGGAACCAAAAGTTTGGATCTTTTACTTTGATCACAATCTGTGTCATATATAAAAGAACCATCTTCTTCTAAATATATTTGTTAAGTACACACACTATTATATTATGTGTATTTCACGACCTCTAAAATACACATATATAAAATAAAAAAAATCCATTAACAACTTTCCAACAGTGTATTCACACTATTTTCTTAAAAAGTATCGTACTAAACATACACACACTATACTAATACAGTTGGATGTACACGTTTTACAAGAATATTCAATTGACATTTTGCAAAACAAGACATTATATAGGAAATTATGTGCAGTTTTATTATTAAACATTATTTTCTATGTTTTAACATGCGGTTAAGAAAATAAAAATAACGATTTAATGCGTATTTAAGTGAAAGGGTGTCGTATAGGTGGAAAAAATATGGTCTATCAGAGAATTCTTCAAATTATTAATTGAAACACACGATTACGTAAGTTGAATTTATTTAAATCGACAAACGATTTATACATATTAATAAAATTGTCGAAAATTTTAAGAGGATTAAACGTGAAATTTAAAAATAATAATATCGAATGTGTTTTTCTACAAATTTGTTTTATTATTAACCAGTTTAGAAAGTGTTCAAGAAAATAGAAAAAAAATTTATATCGTCTAGTCTTGTAATTGTTTGCAATTAAAATTATTGCTATATTAATAAAAGCAAACTTTGACACTTTTTCATAAAAATTCATTAATACTAATTATTATACTATAAAACTAGCTATAGTTACACTAGATAATTAATGTTTTAAATTTGCACAATAGTAAAAAGGATGTTAAATTGAAATCATTTATTTAGAGGACATTACTCCTATTTATTACGCAAAAAAGTCATTCTCTAAAACTAAATAATATGTAGGAAGATACAAAAAATAAACTAGCTATACGATCGTCGTTGTGTTATTGCCAATTTCAAATACAAACTTACATATTTAAATGATATTCTCAGTTCATTTTAATTGAATCAAATAGAAAACTATAAATTTTCCAATTAAAACAAATACGCGTATCAATTTAAAAATGTTTTATTTGTCAGAGATGGAACAAATCAAATTTGCTACTACATTTTATTACATTGAGAAATCTAATAATATATGTAGATATTTTCTATTTAATGCTTTTAAATTGTGTATATCGTATGGTTGAACATATATGAGACATTAATTAATATGTATATAAAAAGACTAGTTAAATATATTCAAGTAAAGTGTAAAATTACTTAACTGGAAACTTTGTTTAACACCTAATTTGCAGATAATGTTTATGTACGGTATAAGTAAATATAATAATTTAAAATTAAAATAAATATAAGCTTAATAAAATTGAAATTGATTACACTGATATTTATATTATAGTATTTTTCGAGCTTTTATTAAAATATATAACCGAAATATTAGATCAAAGACAAGAAACTCACTTTGAATACGTAAAAGAATGGAATAACATGAAAATGGCCAAAAGGCACGATACATTATTATTAGATGTAATTATAATGTAAGTTGTTAATGCATGATAAAATTGCATATAAGAGCTTTTAAAACAAACATATAGGGCGATATGAATGGTTATGTAAAAAAATTGACTATAAATTTTTTTTGATACGTACATAAATTACATACCAATTATTATCACATAATGGGTGGTCCATTATTCAAATGATTTCCAATTCGACAACAAAACTACATATATATATACGTTTTGAAAGATTGATTTGAATTTACGTGAATGTTTCGAAATCGTTTTTTAGAACAATTTTGTATTTGTCAACAATTTAACGCCTTTTTAATTTGTTAACCACAACGTGCAAAAGTAGGAAGTATTAAAATATCGTATAAATCATTATATTAACCATATGCACTCATACAATATACGTAAGTTTATTTGCTATAATAACTTACATCTAACAATATTTCATCGCGAAATAATATTTTCCTTTAAAATTAGAAAATAAGACAATATTTGTACAATGCAACTATGTATCTCTGATAAATAGAGATAAAATTAGGTATATTAATATTTTGATTATAATTAGGCCACTTATGATTTATTTATTATATTTAATAATATGTGATTTATATGGTGTTATAATTTTGCTGAGGTAAAAAAATCGTTAATTGTTTTATAATATGAATTTTAATATATTTATGTAACAAATTGATTTCATGTATAGGAAATTAAAAAATTTAACAACTTTAAATGACAATTGTAATAAATGATCAATTTGTTTTCAAATAATGTACACTGTAAACCCTGTTAAACCATATGTTACACTAACCCCGACCCAAAACAGTTAAAAACAGACATAAAATCTTGTATATCAAAAACAAACCGCAATACTATTTACACTAAACTGGTTTAATTGTTATAAATTACAAGTTTAACCGGGGTGGCCCAACAAATAATTCCATATTTTAAGTAATATTGTGGAAGAAATTCCAAATATTAATTCAACAATTAAATGAACTGATGATGTAAGTTATTTTTATATCTTCTTAAGATGATCTAACAACAATATGACTTTTTAACTTTATATAATATGAATGAATGTATCGGAAGCATTTTTATTAGGTGTCCTTAATTGGAAAAAATACTAATTAAAATAGATAATAGTTAATCTTTATATATATATATATGAATAATAAACTCACTATCAGAGACATTTGATCGCATTAAATTCGAATTTATGTTAAAATCACTTACCATTTATGGAAGTTATAAAAAAATTATATAGAACTAATTATTAAATTAGAAATATATGAATAAATAATGGATCTTCCCTCAACATATTTCATTGAAAATGATATTTTCTATTTACTGTGTTGTTTGATATGAAATGTATGTCATATATTTTGTTGAGGTAGGTCATAATCATTTAAAGTGTCACGGTCAATATATATTTTTATCTTAGAACATTTTTAAATTACAACTAAAAAGTTTGTAATTGAAAATTAATTCAATTTCAGTAATAAACTTTCTCCCTGCAAAACATAAACAATTAAATACAATATCGCATTGAATTCCAATCAGAATTTTTACAGTTATTTAGTGGTGTTGTATAAATCTGATGATATAAAAAATATATTTATATACTATCAAGAAATTATTATATCTGTAATCAGTTTAACGGAACTTGAACTGAAATTTATGTTGTCGTTTTATTATTCAAATTTGATAATATGTATAGTTTAAAATAAACGCAAGATTATCCGTATTGTGTATTTATTCAACAGAAATAATGTTTAATTCTAGTTGAAATAACAACAACAACAACAACATACATACAACATATACATTATTATTATTCTACCGAAAATGCAAACTATTTTAAATAAAGAGATCTATTTTACATAGAATAGACATTTATGTGTTCATATATCTGTTATCATGTGACTAACACACTACGTCTTGCTGCACCCTTCTATACCTTTATTTTACATTGTAACTCAATCTTATATGTAAATCAACGATTATATTGAGGGAAACACAACTCCTGCCATTCCTGCCAAATAAGAAAACTACAACTCAATATATAATCTTGAAATGAAATGAGTTAATCTGTCGTTATCGCACTTTTTCATGCTTGCACAAATTAACAGTTAAAAAAATTTTATATTATTAATGCCAGCTTCACACTAATTTGCAAATCCTTAATCCTTTTGCATAGTTAAATAATAAATTCGTCCTTCGTATAATTTAATGCACACTTCACAGATTTGAAACAAGGCTGGTTAATAAAAAAAGCACTTTAGAAAGTAATTATTGTAATTGTAATATTAGGTGAATAACGTGACAGTTTGCACGTATTTATTTTATAAAATTGCACACCATAGCGAAATGTATATACATATTGGAAAAAAACCGGTACTTTCCCCTGTATATTATCCTTATAAACAACAGAATAAGTCATATTTATTAAAATAAAAAAGAATTTAATCGCCACATTAAATAACAATAAATTTCTTTAGATAACGATGCAATAATACTTTAATACAATAACTATTTACGTCATAGATATATTTTGCATCAACCGTACTTTATTGATGGTTTTAAATTTCACTAGATGGTTTAATAATGTGAAAATTCAAATGAATTGTATAGTGAATCATCTTATAAGAGATAATATTATAAATATGTCTGGTTTAACGGTACTGCCCTGCAGGGGAATGTTCGGATTTTTTTTTACGGTTTTTATAATATATTTAAACCGGTACACATAATCGGTTCTTTGTAAATTTTGATTGATTTCTAAATAATAAATTTCGGTTTTTCGGTCAATTTCTTTTTAACTATTTCTTCAAAAAAATGCCAACTTATTAATTGAGTTATTAATAATAAACTGAACAGGTAGCCAAAAATATTTTTATCCGCTAAAATGGATAAATTTTGAAACAAGAATTCTTTTTGCTAATTATTAAAATTTAATTAACACATTTTATCTGTATAACTCGTTCTACATCAAATTTAAAATGATAACAATTTCAGTTGAAACCTCTATTTCTTTTATTGTTGAATCCTTTTGTCAACAAATTTTTATCAAAATGATGTATAATTTTTTATTTGTTTGTTACATTTTATTTTTATATCGTTAAATATTTAATTAATAGTAGAATAATATACATATAAGGAATTTCTTCGAAGTTATAAACTACACATGGGAACTTTGATGTCCATTTAAATAAATTTCTAGTTTTTTCTTCGGCCATTTATCAAAGTGACATGAAATCAGCTTATCTTTTATTTCATAAAAAATAATATAATAGTATAATTAACACCAAGTTTTCCAATTAAACAACAAATTCGTCTAAAAACTGAACTATTACAAACAGCAATTCAATTTAAGTGAAATTCAATATTAATATTATGAAGTAAGTAGGTAGTAAATTATTTCTTAAGTTAATTATACATTCACAGTATTAGTTTTTGTATTTTTTTAATAACCTTTTTTGGTCTTTATAAATTCGTATTTGCATGCAAGAACGTGATGGAATGTTGAAAAAACAAAACAAAATGCAGATTTATATATTTAAATAAATAATATATATAAATGTACAATTGCGATAATCAACAAAATCTCTATAAACAATAAACAGTTTTTTATATGGAAAATAATTAGGTAGTAGGTGGGTAATAAATATGTGGATTTATGTTTGTTAATATGGTTAAAAATAATATGATTACACGTTTCTGTTGTTAAAAGTCCAGATCTGGAGATTATAATAAGATGGGTGCAAAATTCATTTTTATATACCAAGAAATACGATTAAAATCTCTAAGAGAAAAAAAATGAATGGCTTATACTTAGATGTATATATATATAAAAAATGGCAATTAGAACAGTTTAAAATCCTTCAGGCCAAAAATGGCTAATAAAATGAATGAAATCCACAATTTGTAATTAATAGTAATACATTTTCATTTTATAACAATATAATTATAATTATTTGACAGTCACGCTAAATAAAAGCGAACTAATTAAAATTTTTGTATTAAAACAAGAGAAATATAAGGGCGAAAGTAACGTTTTCTCTTCAAATTTAATTATACATTTATTATGTTTGTGTTATAACAATTCTGAAACGTTTTTATGTGAACGCATCTTGATATTTTATATTTTATAATATAATAAAACTGTTTTTGATTAGTTAAGACATGCAAGATTGTTTTTCTAAATTGGGGTCAAAAAACAATTTATTTAGTCGCGCAATTGAAACTGATATATTGTACTATACATATATATTAAATTTAATATTCAAAAAAAAATTCAACACTTAACAGACGATTGAAACATTTTCCGTGTTGGCTAATTATCAAATACCTTAAATTGGTGACAATATAAATGTCAATTCAGTTTGTAAATTCGAATGTCACCACCTTAAAATAAAACAAAATTGAACTAATTTAAATGAATGGTATATATGTATAATTTCGGGTTAGTCTTTTGAATTCATTTGAAAATTATGTAATAAATAATTCGACGTAAACATAGTTTAGGGTTTTAAAAAGTCATATATTATATAAAGATGACATGATATAAGGGGCCACTGTTGTTCCGGCCCGTTTGTATTATTATTATTATACCAAACTAATCTGAAGGGAAAGAATGAAGACATCTTTTATAAAAAAAAAATAATGAATTATTAAATGTACAAAATTGTTGATAAGAACTGAGTATACGGGGATTATACGCACAATATATATAAAATGTTTTATTTCATTCGTGCTGTCTTTTTTTCCCTATAAAATCCGTATTCTTTTATGAAATATACATTTCGTGTATTTTAAAGTTGACAAACATATGTCTAACTATATAATACAGTACATTACCAGTTCTTCTACATTTCACCGACTGTCTGACTGTATATATTTTACTAGTTGAAATGGTGGGAATTGATTTATTAATTCATATGTCTTTTCATACCTAATTACTAACTATACAACATACAACATTTTACTACACTTGTTAATTTGAACACCAAACAAATTCAATGTCTAAACTTACATTTATACTTTTTGTAGGTATATTTATTTTGCAAACAAAATAGCTAATCAATTTATTATATACGTCAAAACAATACAATTAATAATTAATTATTAGAACAATATCGTGTGGTGGAACAAATTTATTAGGGCCCCACATTGAGCCGAATGCGTGGGGAGTATTTCATCATAATACGAAAAGGGGTTAAACAATATTTTTTCGACAATTCATTATTATAATTACATATAATATAGAAACTTTCACTGATAAGAAAATATATCTTGTACTAGATTATTTAATAGTTTTTTATCTATTAGTTATAATCTGTTATTTCAAGGTAATGAAGAGTTTGTAGGTACATAACAAGAGGTGCTGCCTTCATTTACCATTATTTTTAGTGCCGCCAGCGTTTATAATCAACATAAACACTTGTTGGTGATCGTAAACATAGAATATAGCCTCTTGTTCCTCTTAATACCACACCTCCTATATAATACAATATAAAACACACAGCTCTTCAGGGTTTTATGGAAAACTTTTTACATACATTTCGTTCACAACGTTATTTTTTCGTTTGTCATTTCTACTACCCACCGGTAAAACTGTCTAATTATATTTCCCTTTTGGAAAATTCTATATAAGTCTAATTTTATAACTCGTTAAACGATCGTTTAAAAGTATATCTATATAAATAAAGGTTTTACGTACATTTTGTTGTTATTTTTATTTGTTTTTTACTTAAGAAGCTAAATTGCCGTAATAAAAGCAGTAAAATATCGCCTATATTTATGCCAAAATTTGTTTTGACTAAATTTAATATTTTCCAACGATTATTTTGCAAATTCACTACAGATTTTACCTTTATTGTAGTAAAAAATAAAACATTTGTTCGACTTTCTTTTGTAAATGATTTATTGTCCATTAAACCAGTTTAGATAATAAAATTTATTTATATATTTTTGTTACTAAATGGTTTTTTTACAACAAAATGAATTTTTCCTATATTGGTATTCCTGCATGGTAATTTAAAAGTCAAATTTAAAATGCAGCTTGCAACATTTTCATATAATTTATACAAAATTCTGAAAAGCATTTAATTACATAAGATTTAAAAGCAAAATTATTTTCAAATCGTCTATATATTTGTAAACAAACACAACTGTTAATGACGTCAGTAATTACATTTATATTAATTATATTAAATCGTTTAGCAGAAAATGATTAATTAAAATATGAAATTGTATATATGAAAACAAATATTTGGCAGGTATAATAATTTAAAAAGTACCAGCACGATCACAAATATATTAGCCAATTTTCCATAAAGAACTTGACGACGATGAGGCTTTTTCAAGGATTTTATATTTATTTTGAAAAATGGCACACATAAAGTGTTTATTATTTTTGACATTAAAATCAACATTTATTTTGCTTAAATTTAAATGAAAATATAAAAATCAATGTCATTATTTACACTTTATAATAATAATAACGTTTGTTTTTTATTTTATTTTCAGCAATCTTGCAAAGAACAACTGTTGGTATTGGAAAAGTAAAAATACAAGGAGTTGCTACGTGCCAATATTTATGTATGGACGGTTGTGGATACCTCTATGGTTCTGTAAGTATTTTATTTAATATTTTATAACATACAATTGAAATGAACACATTTGTTACGAGCGATGACAGAAAAATCTACTAAGTTTAAAACAATCTTACATAACTATACGCTATCTTAAAATACTTTACATACATGAATTATTATTATATGTTAAAATCTATTTATAACAACCATTATATATGTAAGTATATAAATAATAAGTAGCTGAAATGGCTGTTGTAGTCATTTTGCGGGAATATCTTGTTATATAGGTATTCTAATTCTAGTAATTGTCGACAAAATAAAGTGGCATTATTGTTAGTTATTTTTGGATTATTGTACAATTAGTCATCATTTGTGTAAATCACCGAAAAATATTGTATATTTTTATATATAGGAAAAAAAAATCGTAATACATTAAACATTATCATCCACTTATGGTGTACCATGTAGACTTTTTTTCATATAATAAAAACTCGAACTGGTTATTTAGTAAGTATGAAAACAGAAAAAAAATTATATGCCATACCAAGATGTAAGTTGATTAATGAGACTTACCACCAAGTGCAGGATGTGCAAAAACATAAGTACTAAATAGAGTAAATTGAAAAAAATATTACCTTCGCATATACGAGCTGTGTTGGGCGTTATTAAATTTAAATAAAATAATGTTACACATTCAAATTGAATTGTATACGAATTAATCAGATTTAATTATTTTGTTATAAATATTTATAAAATAAAGTATAATTACAGTTAAAAACTTTTTTTCCACTAATATCTTCATATGCAAACTAGTAGATTAACTACTTATACAATTAATTATTATTCAGTTTAATCCCATTTGTCAGCAAACATATAAATCTGCTCTTATTATCTATATTCGTTCCATTATTTTTATATTTATTGTTTATTGTATATGCTAAATTATATAATATTTTCTACAGGCATGTATACATATATGCATGCGATATTCTTAGTCTTCGCTAATTATAGATATTTAAACGTTAAAACAAATGTACTCTTTGTGCTCTGATCTACATATTTCCATTTTCCTTAAATTATAATAAATTTTGTCAATTTATATACGTTGAATGTGAATTTAGGTTTATATTTAAACGTGCTGTTGGGTTTTTTGTAAGTTAATTTGGCACATTGTTTAAAATCTACACATAAATGTATATTATTACGGTTTATTAATTTTTTTTTAATTAAAATTAGCGATAATTATAAGTGATTGATTATTGATTAACATTGATTACTTAATTAAGAAAGTAAATTAGTATGAGTTTCTTATAAAAATTATAATCATTTATAACGGATTTTAGTTAGTATTCTATATAAATTTTAAATAATAAAAGTAAAGTAATACACAAGTTACGTTCTTAGACTATCGTTAAAATCTTCCAGTATAGTTAATATATCATTTTTTTTATAGCATAAACATAAATCAATAATAGTTTTATTGTAAACAATAAAAACTACGGAATATTATAAATGTGTAATTCATTTTAATTAATAAAATATACAGCGTACAGCGTTTTACATGAATTTATTTACCATATTAATATTGGAATTTAAATAATGGTGTTAAATAAACTATAATAGATGTTAGTTTTCGTTAGAAGACAATATGTAATAAAAATCTTTCCTACCTATCAGTGACAGTTATATCCAGTTCAAAATTGCTATCCATATATGGATATCAAAAATGTATCCCGAACTAATCTTCAAAAGACATTGTTACATTCACACGACATTTTTCTTTTTTCATTTCATTCAAAACATTTATTAGACCTTCAAGTTGAAACGACACATTTTTAGTTATATATAGTTTATAGCACACACGTTATTATTATATAGTTTTTTTTTGTATATGTATAAATAAAATTACTTTTGACTAAACATAGTGATGAAGTCACAAAGAAATCTAGTTAATTTTATATATCACATCACGTCCTTATCATCATTTATTTTTCTTTTTGGATAAACGACAATTTTAACGAACACGATATACCGAGGGTGTAATATAGAAGGTAAAACCAGTTTTATCTGTTTTATTACATTTATTATTAAATAATTTTTTACATACAAAATACAAATAACAATATATATGTATGTGTACAATAATCTAAAGAATCTTATATAGTATGTTGTAATAGAAACATTACATGCATGTTATCACTTTAGTATTGTATATAAGAAGATTACCATATATTGAATTTGTAAATTGGTGCTGTAGAGGAAATATATTTAAAATGTCGATTAAATGCGTGTTGGGTTAGGATTGTTATTGATAAAGTTAAATATTATTTATATAACATAATGTAAAATATATGATTTTCTTATTTTAAGAGGATTAAAGCTTTGCATAAGTTGACGAAAGAATTGTTATGAATTAACATAAAACAAGGCTTTGCCGTTAGTCGGCATAAGGTTGAAAAAAATTGATTCGACCAGCATTATAGTGCATTTTTTCATCAGCATGCAGTTTAATTAATGTGTTGTAAATTTGTATATTGTTTCAGAGAGACTTTAACGACGAGTGTATCTTCAAAGAAATAATGGAAAAGCACCACTACAACTCTTACTCATCAAACAAATACTCAAATAGTAATCGAACAATGTATTTAGCATTAAATCGACACGGTCAGCTAAGAAAAGTGATATTGAAGACTGGCAACGACATAGGACGTTTAACATCGTACACGCGTGTTCTTATACGACAAGCAGATGATTATCAATTACCTCCAATGCGCCACAACGGCCACAACATATGCCCAAATGTGATCAATCACCAAAACACAAATCAACAAAGAAAAATTGTCGAACCTCTACGTTGCAGGAAGCGTCGTAGACGTAAGAGGAAAAAACGAAAATGTCCTGAAGAGGACGGCGATTCCGAACTGTGCCAAAAGAGACATAGTGTATCGAATGATAATAATAAAACGAAAATAAAAAAGTGCGACGACGATAAAGACACTAAAGACAGTGACGAGTGCCAAAGAGAATTGACTATTAGAAAGAAAAATAAGTTAAATATTATTAATAGTGAAAAACCATTAGTGAGCATTCAAAAAAAGAAAAAGAAGATTAAGAAAGGTGTTAGAAAGCGAATTGATGTTGAATATAATAGCACTGATTTAACGACAATATCAATACAAACAACGCAATCGACAAATTTTGATGATATTACACCTGACATAGATTATGGGATCGAATCTTCGACGCATCCAGATTGGGAAGATTCCACGGCACTTCCTGACATATCGATGGCCGTATCAATAACAGATGCAAAAAACTCAGCTCGATCCCATTCAGATTCTGACTGACTCTCCCACTGCGACTCATCTCCTTTCTTTTATTTATTTCTAGTATTTATTGTATGTATATATATATAAAATTATGAATGAATATACCTCACAGTTATTAAGGCTTTTTTTGCATTCATCTATTCACTTTCCATTTCATCCCCCTTCTATAGTTTTTTTTATAATAATCGTATTAGTACAATAATTATTTCTTTTGGATGTTAAGGCATATAATAGATTATTTCAAAATCAATCAATCAATCAAATGTTCGACAATTCTATATGCCTATATACTTAAATATTAGAAAAAAGAACCAGTTATTATCGTGTCTTTCTTGTATTATTTATTTAATTAAGTAAATTATATACTAAGATTGGCATTGATACTAATCTACTGCTTCTTCGACATTAATTTCAATGATTTTTTTCCTTTCCAAACTAACATCCAGCAGAAATAACAACTGTTTGTTCGATATATTCATTTTGTAGTCAATTGTGAAATTAGTTTTATAAGAGAATAGTAAATATAAATAAAGATCAAATAATAGTCAAAAAAATTTTTACAGTAATTTTATTATTTAAAAGACTGTATAAAAATAAACATGAAACAACAATAATAATAAATAAATGTATAGAATTTTACCCGCAGTCAGTATTATAATTTTTTTTTTCTTTATAATTATTAATATGTAAATTAAGTAATAATAAAACAGTAATAAAAATTGTTGCCTTGATCTTCACTATACAAAATTTCCAAAAAAAAAATAATAATAATAAAATAAGAATAATGTTGAAATGCGATTCTCTAAACGAAAACGTAAACATTTACAAAAAGGTAAGTGAATAATGGTAAATAGTAAATATACACAGGCTAAAAGCATTTTTGTTTCAACATTTGCTTCTGTACGTTTGATTAAGATAACACCCACAATATAAAGATAACCTCGTTCATATTAAAGCAGCTTTATTCATTTTGAATGACATAATAATGATTAACACGTGAAAACATATTTTAATAACCTGTGCAGAAATATACTAATATCTATATATAAATGAATCCAATACCATAAATGTACATTGTTGGAGAATTACAAACAATATTTTACTTATTAAAAAAAAGTTGCACATGTATGTAAAAGGAAATTACATTTTATAATGAAGCACGATTGTAACGAATGTGTACGCCTGTTTTGTCGGTTAAAAAATATCTGTGTAGTATTTTATGTTCAGGTATACCTACTATACATGAAAATGAAAAATAACATCGAATAGAAGAAAATTGTCATTAAACATGAAATATGAAAAAATATTTACAATAGATATGTTTTATTATCGAACAAGTGCAGCTATTATATTATAATAGTGGCACCACATTTGCATATATAGGGACGTGTTTATTAGTACTATAATTTAGATATTTCCATGTTAGGGGTGATTAAAACGATCATTTTTAATAAATAACATTACTGCAACATTGTACATGCCGTTGCAACAAAATTCGATAAGGGTTATATATACATTTACCGACGATATTTCTCTATTAGACCAAGAATGTACCATCAACCCCTGCAGTGTTGGGTAAGGTAGCTTCAGGTTCACCAAACAGACACACTTTACATTATTTATTAACACAACCATATACCCTTATACGAATGAATTGTTTTCTTAAACTTTTTTTAACTTATTATACCTACTACAGTTTACAAATCCAAATAAAAATGAACATTTCTGTAATATATATATTATGGCATGTATATGGATTACTGGAGTACGTGAATATACGTATTATATTAAAAAAAGAAAATAAAAACGTTTCTAGCCCACCCTGGAACAGACAAAATGAATAAAATGAAATCAGTGTTGTTTCGTTTTTATTTCAAAGGGTGGAACGTAAATAAATGTCGATGCATTAAACAAAATGAAGAAAATAAAGATAAGAGTTTAAGTTAAACTTGACAATTATTGCTCATATAGCATTCAAAGAACACACACAAACATTTCAATACAATCAATTTTGGGTATCTTAATCTATATTGGACGAAATAAATGGGTGTTAAGTGTTTCAAAACTTTTGTTAATAATATACCGAAAACGAAAATACCGCCTACATAATATTTTATTAAATAATTCTAATTTAATAATAAAGCATTTATAATCTGCCTACTTATTTTTTGATATTATTTATAAGTCTTTTATTTTAATGGGTGAATTAATTTTCAAAATAATTATTTCTATTATAACTAATGTCTAGAAGGCATACAATAAACAACAATTTTGTATTATGAACAACTTTTTTTATTATAAATGCAATTTGTTACTAACGTACACCAATTATATCATATAAGCATTTTCTATAATCAACTTAAGTAATTTGAATTTGCATTCTATAATACTACAGGGTGTTCGTAGATATTTGCAACAATTAACAACAGATAAGTTGCTAACCTTTGATAACAGAAAAAAATTGTAGCTTTCAAATATTTCGTAATTTCGCGCTTTTTTGAGCTAATTTGTTAAATTCTTTACCAGACAAGACGGGAAGTTCTTGAAGGATTTTCGTAGAAGTAATTGTCGATGAAATAAAACATTTCAAAAATGAAAAATTCGATAATTGCACGGAAATCAATTTCTGTGACCTTTGAAATGTGCTTTATACTTTAAATGTCCGGTCAAGAAAAAAATACAAATGTTTCTTGTTGATAAAAATGAACTTTTGACTGATAGTTTTAATGGTCCATATAGACGAAATGATTTTTTGCAATATAATCAATATTAATTATGGAAAAAAATTGTTTTTGAGCTAGTTTTATTTGTCAAAATAAGCAAAAAAAGTAGTTGTTTATACGTAATGGAAAAAATAGTTTTAATTTAGAGTTTTGACTTTCCAAATAAGCAAAACGGGGTTTTTTCCTAGTTTAACTATTATCAAAACAAGTTTCTTCCTTTATTTGAATAAAAATTCAAAAATAAGCTTAAAGCACCTTCAAGGCACTTGAAAGCTTGTAGCTCACATTTTACTTACACTTTCTTCCACCAGTTGTTGCATTTAAATTAATTTGACGTTTATAGAAAAACACCCTGTATAAATCAAAATAAAATACACAATAAAACAATTTCAACTTGTAATTCGCATCCGAATTTATAAAGTGGCTCCAATTTAAATTAGGTGAAAACTGGTTTGAAATTAACATAAATAATTGCATATTTATTAATAACAAATAAAAATCGACAAACAACAATAAAACATACATATACCTATATATAGGCAAAATTGTGTTAAACAATTTATGTGTTTATTGGTGTGATTTACTTTATAGATAGATTTGTTTAAAAATAAAAACAATCAGCAGATTTATGTCGCATAAACAATGGACAAATTATGTTGCTGGTTTTGTCCAACAAACAGAATAATTGATCTAGTTTATAGTAGTTAAAGTGCGGTGTCACGTATTAAAATGGTGTAACTATCTTAAGTATTTATAGCTCAATTTTGTTATAAAACTTTTGCATATACAACACACACACAAACATATTGTTGTATAGACAGTCCAGCATAAGTAATATTTATGCAAATTAATTTTAGCTAAGAATTTATTCGTGATGTTATATCGTGATGGACCATTGATTATGACAGCCAGACTGACCGACAGACGGATAACTTGAAACAACTTTTAGCCACCTAAAAGTCCAGTTTTGTTGTCGATCTTTTATACTTTGCCTTGTTTGAAAATATCGATACGTTTTTTTTTAATACTAATTAGTTGTAGACACCTCGTTAAAATGATTGTGCACATGCAATGCCTTTTCCCTCCACTTTGAAAATGTTAACTTTTAGGTAAAACAATCACAGACAAACAAAATCTATACAATACATATAAGTATATAAGATAGAATAAAATACGATTAGTATTGTCAGTCAAGTCGTAAAAATTTGATTTTTATTAGTACGATAATGAGATGTATTGAATTTAAGACAAAAAAAAAAATAATACAATGAAAGACTTTCAAGGGTGAATCTTTATCATTTAATACGAGACATAAATTATTTTTTAACATAGTTTGATTAAAAAATTTATAGTTTCTTAATATGATTGTTTTAATTAAATCGAATACAGTCACAATAAAAATTTTAAAGAAAATCTTTAATTCACGAAAACTAATTAAAATATAATTTTATTAAGAAATTTTGCAAGTGCATTTCGTATAATTTAAAACAAAAAATCCGTGTACAAGAGATGAGTTTGTAAAAAAAATATTGATCTCACCGCCACAGAACGAGACATTACTTTTTTTTGATTGTTAACATGCTGAAGAATATGCATGGTCTTCTTTTGATGGCCTCCGGCTGCATGTTTGTATTAAAAATCAACTAACAAGAAAATAAATGTAAATATATAATAAACATTACATGGATTGTTGCCGAAAATAATTTGGCTGTAAATACATTTCATTATATAATGTGTACAATTATCATTTTTTCAAATGTCTATAAATAATTTTCAATATTTTTTTTTTTGGTCCGTCGTTACGTAATTTATATGCAAATTTTCGGGGTTGGTATGCTGTGAATGGACACTATAAATGTCAATCAATGGAAAATAATAAGGCATAGTCCAAAGGGGTGCGTATATCTTTTCAATTCCATCGCAATAATCAGTAAAAAATGAGACATAAGAATGACAGCCATCGACAGATAAGTTTCCAACAACAAAAAAATTCATTTGGACAAAAATGCTTCAATGAATTCAATTTACACAGTGCGGTGGCCCACTGATAAATGAATACAGTGGCTTAATTAAAAAAATAAACGTTTCCATATAGACAATATTGGCGCGAATTAATTTAATGGTCCTTTTTTGGCAAATGTTAAAAGGGGTTAATAATGTAGACAATAAAAACTATTGATGATGCTAAAAAAACCATAAAAAATAACTAGACATTATTATTTAAATAGGCTAATACTGTTCCATGGAAATTCATTTTAATTCAAATAAATTTTGAAAATTGGAAAAAGCTTCCATCTGTTGTTGAACGGCGGAAAAGCTTTCAGGATTCGTTAAACCGCGATCCTTATCTGCACGGTTTATTTTTATTTGAAGAAAAATGGCCACAGCTAGCAGATTATTTCGTAGATATTTTAATAAAACCAATACAAATTCGTTGCGTTTAATATCGAAATTAAGTGAAAATAGGGCCAATTCTTGTAGAGCTTCATCCTTAAAATGTGCCCTTGGTGGTGGAACAGTTATCCTTTATGCATTATATAAATACCAATTATTTCAAAGTGTCCATGCATCCCAACCCAAAATTGTAAGTAAATAGATATAAAAAATGATAAAAAACAAATAAATTATATGAATCGTTTTCAATTTTGTTTTATTTTAATATATAATACTAATTCCACTAATACAAGACTATTATTATCTATCTGTTTTTATAGTATTTGTTTTTATGTGTTAAAACATCTGATAAACATTATTATTGTTATTTAATCTCATTTAATCATGCACTTTCAATTAATTTGTTAAGCAATTAAAGAGAATTTTCTTTAATTTTGATACTAGTGTCACCATCTGTCAGTGGCATCAATAATTATTAAAAAAATTCAAATAAATTAATGTTTAGGGGTGCGCCTTGAAATGATTAATAAATAATTTTGAAAGGGGTTTTAGTAAAGCAATTAGGGTAGTAGCCTTTAGATGTCATGTATTTTAAGATAAGACTTCTCCACCCACTTAAACCGAATGATGAATGCACTTTATTCAAAGAGCTTACTTAGAAAATTTACTCTCAATAAATAAAACTTAAACTTTTGATAGTGTCATTGTGAAAGTAGAAACGGTTTTTTTCTATATTTGATGTCATTGTCTGATACGAGAGCTAATAAATAACTTTTTTATTATATGTGCCCGCTGTGTGGGCCATCGATTTCTTATATTATACCAGTTGCTAACAACTTCCCCAACAACCTATATAATAATTTGATTAGTAGACATTAGTTATGTAACCAAATACATGAATATGTAACTGTTTAGGATGATGAAGTTAAAGCTGTTAAATTAACATCAAGGGAGAAGAGATTTATTAGGTTTGCTTCAGTGGAATTTGGTGGTCAATTATATATGACTCCCCAAGATTTTCTTGAATCCGTTGTGGAGGCAGAGCCTAGACGTAATTCCATTTTTTTTATATAAACTGTTCACTATTGTGAAATAATTTTCTTATTTTTTTTGAATAGCTCGCCTCAAGCGCAAAGTGTTATCAGAAAAAGATTTGGAACAAATAAAAGACTCAACACCGCCACTTAATCAAGGATCAGCTCGATTGTTCAGAAATTTACGAGACAAAGGGATTATCTCGTTCACCGAATATTTATTCTTGTTATCAATTTTGACCAGTAATTATTTTCCGAAGGAGAATTTTTTAACAATGACCGTTTACTTGAATTCATTTTAGAGCCCCAGTCTGGTTTTCGTATTGCATTTAATATGTATGATACAGACGGTAATGAGCGTGTTGATAAAAATGAATTTCTAGTGGTAAGTATAACAGAATCGTAATTGTTTTCTAATTACACCCACACACAGCTTTATTTTTGTATGTATTATAATTTTATTTAATAACAGATTCGTAAACTATTGGCGGGCAAAAATTGTGACGACAGCAATGTTTCTGTAAGTCAAAAACCGTTAAGGAAAAAGACAATTGTTTGCTTTTACATACACTAAAATGTGATTAATAACAAACGAGACTAATTTCATATATTAAGAATTTATTTAGGTATTCCATATTTAAAATGATTTTATAAGCTGTTCGTGTGCCCGATCTTTAATTAATTTTAATTATATTTTGTAACTACTATTTCGGTAGTGGTGCAGTTTAATTTTCCTTGATTTTTGATGTTTTCTTTGAGATTTGTTTTTTTTTAATTACTATTAAAGTGCACCAAAACCATTGTTCGCCTATAAAATGTGGATCTGTTCCGATTTTGTGAATAACTAATTGCACAACATTATCATTGAAAACAAATACTTAAAAATCGTTTCCAATTCAAATGCGTTTCGTTTCAAGATGGAAAGAATATTCAGCCATGCCTGGAAAGGTAAACGTGGCATGGTTAATGAAGAGCCGGAAAAAATAACTAGAGTACAAGAAGAATACGTTGACGACGAACAGGGCTTACAACGAAGACACGCCGTCGATACGACGTTAATTGTGCATTTTTTCGGCCCGAAAGGAAATCACGATCTAAATTTTGAAAGTTTTAAACGATTTATGATACATTTGCAAACGGAAGTATTGGAATTGGAATTTAACGAATTTTCCAAAGGATTACCAACAATTTCCGAAGTTGATTTCGCAAAAATATTACTGCGATATACGTATTTAGATACAGACGCATATGACATGTACTTAGATCGTTTGTTGGACCGTATTAAAGACACAAAAGGCATTACTTTTGAGGAGTTTCATGTGTTTTGTCAATTTTTGAACAATTTAGAAGACTTCAGTATTGCTATGAGAATGTACACGTTGGCGGATCATCCAATTTCAAAAGGTAAGTGAGAAATATTTAATGTATGGCCTTCATTAGACCTTTAATATTTTATAAAACGATGTTTTTAAACATGAATTTAATCCAGATGTGGATCTCGTGAATTAGAGCAAAATTTTTTGTTATTTATTACGCGTTTCAGACAAAATTATTTTTAAATATGTATTTAATAATTACTTATTATTTATAATAAATAAATATTAGGAGTATTAATTATAATACTAAATAGTAACAAAATCTTTTCAAAGCCACTTTAAATTTAAAATTACCTAGTACAATTATTAATTTGTCTTACTTATCAAAGTCAAGTTGTCAAATGATAACATATAATAATTTATTAATTTACTATCGTAAGAAATAGATCTAAATTCGTGAAAAGATTTCAAGAGATTAAACTAATTAATCATAATAAAATTCCATAAAAATATAAAAAAATTATGTTGAAACTCTGTGTTTACTATTTTTTTGTAGTTTTCCCTTTTTAAATAAAAGTATTCCATAAAATCAGGCAAAAATCAAGTTATTTATATTATTAACTGTTTATTAATTTTTATTAAATATTGTTGAACACAAAGTTCTTCTATTTTATCTCTTAAAAGAAGTATTTTTCAATCTGTATTTGAAAGCAACTAAAGATAGTTTAAATTTTTGTAACTATGAATTAAAAACTGCCCAAAAATTCCAAAATTGTATATAAAATTTTGAATTTCTGCGGAAGCTTTTACTAAAAACATCTAAATACCAAGAATATAATGAAATGGAACTTCATTTACCCATAATTTATAACTTTTCATGTTTTTCTTCCCATTTTCAGACGAGTTTCACAGAGCAGTAAAAATCTGCACTGGTACTAATTTGAGCCAGCATTTAGTTAGTACAGTTTTCGCAATATTTGACGACGATGGTGATGGTTTATTAAGTTACCGTGAATTTATAGCCATAATGAAAGATCGTTTACATCGTGGTTTCAAGTCTTATGCCAAAAACGAAGGTTGGGAAGCGTTTAAATCGTGCATTAAACAAGAAATGAAAACGCCAACATAATCATTGAAGCATTTTCAATTTTTATTGTGATATTTATCAAAAAATTGTTACCAAAATAATCCAAATAATTTTATTTAATGTTTTCTAATGCTAATTTATTAAAATTCGAATTTTTGGACTGTTAATGTGATTTTGAGGGCGATAATATGACTCTAGTCATTGTATTCAGTATTCTAAGCTTATAATAAACGAGTTAAAATGTTAAAATGGTTGTTCTATTTATTTAAAAAAACAAACAAATTTATTAAAATATTCCTTTATTACAATTTAAACACAAATACACTGCAAATCAAGCAGTTTTTTTATTCATACATTGGCATATAACGACTTAAACGATAAACAATAAACTATATACGACACAACCTTTTAGAGATATCAGTAAAATATCAAAAGAAACAACTTAAAAACATTTTTCTATTTTTTTAAAATGTTAATACCAATTTTAAGAAAATTTTTTAACATATAAACAAAAAAACTAAAATAACAGAGAATATGTACTTCAATAAGTAAGTACCATACGTGAATAATACTTATAACTGTTTGTCGAACTGTTCAAATGGCACCTTAGGCACACAAATTTGGTGCTTACTTAGAAAATCTGCTAATACTTCAGCGCAACGTTGCGGTTCATCTTCATGTATTGTGTGTCCCGATTTTTGGAATATTTCCAGTTGAAATCTTCCTAAAAATCCATTCAAAATAGTAAAATGTCTTAAAATTGAAAACAAGTTTACAAATTGACTGCCTAGTTAGATTTTTCAGTTTTGGAATATTATTATTAAAAATTAAACACTTCTATATTTAGCAACAACTATACGTATGCACTTACCTTGCATTTGGCCCACAGTTAACGTAGTGTCTAAACCAGCCAACTGTGCAAGACATAAAAGTTTAGGACATTCTAACTCAAGGAATTTATTAGACAATCCAAAAAACCAACCAGGCCAATATGGTTTCGTATTTTCTAAATTTGTACGCCACGTATAAATTGCTTGTTCTTCTGGAGATAACTGATTTTCAGTCTCATTTGTTGTAGTTGTACTACTTTTTTCCACATCTGTTCTGGAGTTTTCATCCGTACCTGTTTGTGAACCGTTCAAATCGTCCTCCCCCTTCTGGGAAGTTTGCGAATCATCGTCATCTTGTGTTAAATCGATAGTGATTGGCGGCTTTGGTCTAACAAAAGGATTAGGTTTAACTGCCTGATTAAGAGGGCTGTAAGCATGTTCAATTCTTTTAAATTTCGGCAACGGTGGCTTATCTATTAGTTCAGTTTTGACATAAACGATATCGTCATCGTTATCATGTTCGTGCTTTCGCACTTCCGATGAACTTTTCTTCTCATTTACAATCTTTGCATCAGAATTTGTATTTTTAATTTCATTTTTATTTACAATGGCATCACCTTCCGACTCTTCCGGTATGCACATTACACTTGGTTGGGTCGAGGCCCGAGATGGGCCAGCCACATCGTCTTGTGGACCATCTCTAATATTTTCTTCAACATCTTCAATTTCGGCGGCAGCCAGTACCTTCGTCCTAAAACTGTCAACAAAATCTAAGTGAACGAAGAACAAGTAACCGAAAATAGATATGCCTACGACCACTATAAAAAGTAACGCCACTTTTTCTGTTACGAAAACAATTATACAAATGTTAT